>SNQJ01S0073689.1:32992-70570 GCA_010110895.2 Picea sitchensis
AGCCAAGAGCTATAAAAATAAGGATCACATCATATAAAAACAAAATAAACCATGACCCCTATGTAATTCATAGAATCAAGTATAAACCCATATGCTCAATGCCTCATAAGTTTAATAAAATCAAGTTGCGCAATCAAAGTAAGGTTAGGAAAATAGGCATAGTTCGAAAATCTTTTTAGCCACTTAATGATAAACCGAAGGTAAGTGCCATTCAAAATATCAATGCAAAGATCATGACAGTTCAAATAACGATGGAGGAGTTTTCACGCTTACAGTCGTGAAAACTAAATGGAGACCAATTTATAAGTGTCGCAAGAAATGAAAACATCGTCTATTTAAAAAAAATGCGACGACAATTTGAAGTTTAGAAGACATAGGTGTAGGCAGCTGATAGGGCAATGGAAAAAATTGAATTGGCTGCCAACACAATCCTAAACAACTGCTGCCTCTACCCAACATGTAAGGTAATTAGTTGTGGTAATAATATACCTGGCCTTTGAATGCTTAGCTGTGGGGTTGATCATCCCAATAAGTCAACCTCCCATTTCTCAAATGCTTTCAGAGCTTGAACTAGATGAAGAGGCAATTCATCTCTTCATGATGGCTTACCCACTCTTTGATAGATGTCACAAGATCTATCATATTCCTTTTCATCCTTGAAGAGTGTGTCCCACCATAATCCATTTTGGAGGACTTCCCATGCAGTGGCCTTTCCTCCAACATGGCCTCCTGCAACTCCACTGTGGCACTCCCATAGTATGTCTTGTATTTCATGATGTAAGAAACATCTCCTCAGGATTCTATCTAGGCCCAACTTATACAATTTCCACACAATCAATTGATAGTACACTGGTCTAGCTACCATATGATGTTTCTGAGTTGTGGAGTATGTTTCTGGGCAGCCTATGTACTTAAGAATATTGTTGTGTCTTCTAGGTATTCTGGTATGGCGTCAACCCGGAACAAATCTGCATCTGGGAGCTGATCGTTGAATGCTCTGACACTTTCCCCTGACTCTAATCTAGACAGGTGATCAGGCCCCACATTGCATCTTCCAGTTTTAATGATCACTTCAAATGAAAAATCCTGAAACAGTAACAATCATCGACAAATTATTCCTTCCAGAACAAGCTTGTTAACTATATATTTTAATGTAGAATTATCAGTAAGAACTTAAAATGAGAGCCTAACAAGTAATGTCTAAACTTCTGCAGAGAGTAAATCATATCTAAACCCTCCCTTTCTTTGGTTGTATAGTTGTGCTAAGATTACAACAAATTCCTGCTAGAAAAATAGATAGGATGATCCATGGCTCCATCTCCTGGTTGCGCTAATATTGCTCCCATGGAAATAACTGATGTGTCTACATGCACATGAAATTCATTTTACCAGTTTGGAAATATCAGAATAGGTGTTGTGTTGAGCTTTTCCTTCAGGATGTTGAACGCTTTATCACACTCCGACGTCCACTGGAACACTTCTGACTTATTTAGTAGATTTTCCAGGGGTGCAGTAATGTTTGCATACCTTCTGGTAAACCTGTGATAGTACCCTATGTTCCTCAACATGGAGTGCAACTGCTTAATGCTCGTAGGTGGAGGCATGGTCACAATAACCACAAATTTGGCTGGGTCTACCAGTACTCCTTCTCGGCATACTATGTGGCCTAACAAATTTCCATGTTGCACACAAAATATACACTTTATGAGGTTCAACGATATTTGCAATTCCCTACATCTATCAAACATCAGACGTAGTAGTGCTACATGTTCTTTGAGAAGACTGTATACTGCCCAATCATCCATATAAAATTCTATAAACTTGTGAATAAATTCTCAGAAAGCTGCTATTACAATCTGAGAAAAAATGCAGGAGCATTCTTTAGGCTGAAGAGCATCACATTATATGCAAATGACCCCCCTTCTCTTATGAATATGGTCTTATTTTTTTCTTCTTCAACAATCCTCACTTGGTGATACCCCAAAAATCCATCTGTAAATGAGTACGATTCTTTCCCCGCAACCTGTTCTAGAACTTCATCAGTAAAACGTGTTGGGAAAGGGTCATGCACACAAGAAGAGTTAAGTCTTCTGTAGTCTACACAAACCCTAATGTCCTCTGTGCCTTTCTTGCTCTGGATGACTATTGGGCTAACCCATTCTGCTTCTTCCACTGCAAAAATGAGTCCAACCTCCAACATCTTGTTTATTTCTCTCTTAACCTTCTCTTTCACTTTGGGGTTAAGGTGATATGGTCTATGCCTTACAGGTTTTGATCTTGGTTTTATTTCAATTTTCATTTCTCCCATAGCTCCTTTGATCCCTTTTAGCTATGAAAATGTCTTTGGGAACAAGTTCTCATACTCCCACAACAGGCTATGTATTTCTTAGCTAGTTTGCTCATCCTAGTAATCTCCCACCATAGTTATCTTAGGTTTCTCTCTGGTTCCTATATTGACTTTACACAACTTCAATGGATAATTATAAGAATCATCAGTCTGGCTAGGTATGATGTTTGAATCTCTCTGCTTCCTTCTGTTTCCTTAATGGATAAATCTATGAATTCTTCTAAATCATCTGGGTTTTCCAAATCCTTCTCAATTTTATAACATTCATTAGGTATCTTGTTCGAGTCTAGGTGAAGTTTATATTGAAGTTCTTATTTATTCTTTTCACGTACCACTAGGTCTATTTTCCATTCACTAACATCGGTAAAAATGAATTATTTAATTCTTTGTAGGAATACTTTAATCTCCAGGTACTTACTTGTAAACGAGAAGTCCTTGAAAAATTGATCTACCAACGTTTTCTAGTCACTGGTCTGTCTTCTGGTTTCCTCATGTATGTACCAAGATTTAGAAATCAGACCTAGCGAATGGGGAAATACTTGAACCCATAAGAGATATGGTATTTCTGCATCTTACCACTGTCTCACACATTGTTCAATATGTGTTTTAGGATCATACTGTCCATTGAACAATTGCACAACTTGGAAATCCATCCGCATCCCTGATTCCAACTGCTCCTTATCTTGAAATCTATATCGGATAGCTTGCTTCACATCATCCCAGTTCTCAACTAAAGGTTTGTGATTAGTCCACCATCTGGTAGGGGTGTCCTATAGGGATAAGTCCAAAACTGAGATCCTTTGATCCTTTGCTATGTTTTCTTCCATGCTGACCAGAAAATTGTCAAGTTCTGAGGTACCATCGTATATAAGGTGTTCTTTGACCTTGGTTCCAACCCATATAGTTTCTCTGATAGCTACACATCTTCTTGAAAATATTTCATATGAACCTTTTTGCCAACTATCAAATGCCAATTCCGAATCTTCGTCTGCCGATTGTATGCTCCTACAACTTACTGATCCATCAACAATAGGATTTATGTAGTCTTCTCTTGTTCATGTTGTTACAGTGTACAACTGATCCAAGTATTCTCCCTCCATATTGTTTTCCATTGGCTCTGTGTATCGAGGGCCTACATACGGATCCAAGGGTTGAACCACTTTTATTATGTCTGCCTAAAATGTCATAGTGTCTTTATTTAGGTCAATCAATGCATATATATCCTAAGACCAATCGATACCAAGTAGTCAAGGATAAGGGTCCTTATCCACCATGATTTAGATCACCTCAAAATCAGCTACAATATTTACTCCCGCAACATCTATTTCCACATTCTCCAGTCTTCCTATTGGAAAAATACAATACTGATTGGCCATTCTTAACTGGATTGGGGAATATGTCAACTGAGGTTTTCCTAAAGCTTCCCAAGTATTTTTAGGCAGTATATTAACATTAGATACCATATCTAACATAAAATCCTTAATCTCAAACTCATCTAACTAGGCTGCTAATATAAACTCCTTTCCATTTCATATTTTCCTCCTCTGCACTCTCTGAGTATTCTTCTCAGGAAGATTAGTCCTTATTCTAGTTTTTGGAGATTACTCAGTTCCTAGGACTAGGTATAGGGAATTGCACAACTTTTCTGTCAACTAGTCATTCCCAAGAATATCATAAAATAGCTTAAACCAAAGGTCAACTACATTTTGTGACTCCTTAGGTTGTCTTCTTAGAATTACAAGGTTTCTGGGTACATGGGGTGAAGTAGGGACTTGCACAACTTTAGGATAAATGATAGGATGAGGGGGTTTTTCTTGCATATCAGGCCCAAGGATACTCTGGAATACTTCTATTTAATTTTTAAACAATAACTTCTGTTTCAAAGGATCATACATGTCCTCCTTAGGTGCTACTTTATGGATTTGAGGTAAATTCTCGGCATCTGCACCAGTATTTTCTCCTCCTCGAGTAATGATATTAAGGTTGGGTAGTTGTCCTTTAATAAATCTCTTTATCTTTGAACTGATAAGATTAGTTCCTTGTTGATGTACCCGATATTCCCATTTCAAAATTAGCTCTGAGTAGTGTTTAGTTGCTTTCCCATTGGTTATACAGTGAGAGCACCATGGTCACCTCAGGTGAGGATAATCTCTATCCATGTGTCCTTTCTCATCACATTTGTAGCATCTACTTTGTCCTCTTCCCTTGGTTCTTCCTCCTCTGAAGTATCCTCCAGCTCTGCCTCCTCGACCTCATCCTGGTCCATAAGGGTTTTCATTCACCCTGAATGATGTTTGATCCAGTCAGTCTGCAAGTGCATCCAATGCTCTACACTGGTTTGTATCATGTGTGGTAGATGCACAAAACTCACAATGCACAGTATTCAGTATTGTTGAACACTTCTGAATAATGGGGCACTGTCTTGGCCCATGCCCATGGATTCAGTAAATATTTCAATACTCAACTGATGGCATTGCTTTATTACTTGGAAAAGCATAATATGGGGTTGGGGTAAGGAATGGTAGATTCACGGATACTTGTGCAACTCCTCCGTGATTCCTAGTGAGGGTCCCATCGAACTCTTAGGAGGTCCCATTCCCCTCATTCGTGGAAATTCATTCACCATATGTCCTTCTGTGTAACATCTAGTACACCAGACTTATGGTCATCCTGGTCTAGGTATCATCCATTCCTGAATATTCTATGTAAGCACTGGTATTTCCCCTTATAGTTGCACCAAATTTGCATTTGTTGGGGGTATGGTCACTCTTAGGCTCCCCGGATATCCTATCATGGCTTCAATATTCATTGATTGTTCCAAGTAATCTGTCAAAGTGGCTATCCACTATTGCGTTAACATAATTTGTGTCAGAGGTAGAAATCCCTGGATATACCATTCTATTTTATGTTCCTCATAAATTGGATGTGCTAACCTCCCTATAGCATATTTAAACTTCTGGTTATATTCCCAGGACGATTCGCCTTCCCTTTGCTGAATTTAACGTAACTCAAATAGAGATTTTTGTTCGGACTGAGGTAGCTTAAACTCCACTATGAACTTTGTTTGTACCTGGTCAAGTGTGAACGCTTGACCTTGCACTCTTGGTACACCTGACTTGATGGAATTCATGTACCATTTGAGAGCGCAACCTCTCAAGGTAGTCTGGAACTCAACCAATTTATTTGCATCCAGATTCCTTCTAGACCTCCAGATTGCTTCACATAAGAACCAAAACTACTCAACATCCTCATCTCCCTTACCCCATAATTCTAGGTATTGAGCAATAAAACCTCCCACGTTGCCAACCATTGTTGATCTTACTGATCCTACCAAGATAAAACCTAACGGTCTTGGTTGTGATCTACCAGGGGATCCCAATATCCTCCCAATATTCGTACTTCTCAGTTGTGACTGAGTAACTAACTCTAATGGAACAAAAATAACATAAGAAGGTAGTATCGAGTTTACCACTTGTATAAAAGAAAATTTGGGTATGGGTGATTCAGGGCTAGTGCCACTATCTTCAGGGAGGGTTTCTTTGATGTGGGGGGTCTTGTTCTCATCCTATGGAGTGGTCTCTTCAATCAGATTCCTGATATTTCCTGGTATCGAGGATGAATCTTATATTTATTTTTCAAGATCCATGTCAGATTCCTTTTCCCATCCTTCTACACCTTATTCTTCTTGTCCACCCTCTTGGGGACTTATTTCTCTCTATGCTTCTCTCTCATTTAATCTTTTACTGGCCAGTCTTTCCTATCTTCTCATCTTCCACAACTCTTCCATCTATCCTTTCTTGAATTCTCCTAGTCTGACTTCTTTCTACAACTTCTCAGACTGTTTTACTGCTTTCTTTATCTTACCATGCCACCACTTCTCAACTATGGCGACCCTTTTCAAGGCTCACTTATCCCTTGAGTCTATTTCTTTCTACTCCCACGTTTGTCAAAGAACCCTCTCCCCTCTCTCAGGCCATGAATCCACCCCAAAATCACCCCACCCTAAGCAAAGGTGTTTACGATGCCATCTCAATCGGGGACATTTTCAACATCCCCTCCTCCATCAAGAAAACCTTAATCCATAAGGGGATTTCTCTCTACCGTATTCCCCTTGTGTATTTCTTGAAATCCGCTTCTTCCCATGAAAAATATTGATGATTCTCAGCTGCAAACTCGATAATGTATCCTTCTAACGTTTTATTAACCCATAAATTGATCTCTCATGTTACCGGATGATCCAGCTGATGAAGTGATGCGATCTTTTTTGTATCCCAAGCGTAGGTCTTCTTGAATTGTTCTTGGAATTCTGGATCTTATTGGAGCCTATCTATCCAGTGAAAAATTTCTTCAGGGAACTTAACCCAGAATATCTCATATTGGTCACTCAATCTTTCTAAGTAAAAAACAACCTCATGTGTATTTTTTATAGCTTTCCCTCACAACTCCGCTTCTTTCCTTATGAAGGCATCACAATTTTTCTCCCACCACTGGTGAATATTGGATCAGTGAATTCATAGAAGCATTCTCCCTACAGGTTCCCTTTTAACGTAGGTCCCAAAAATGAAATCATTTTGTTGGCGCAGAATTGATTAGACTAGGTTCCTTCTCAGGTTACCAACAAAAGGCATCGAGTAGTATAGAGTGCTGAAATTTTCATCTCCTCTGAAGAGGAGAAGTCTCACCTGAAGCACCACCAAGACAAGAAGATAGGGAAGGGCAAGGAGAATACTTAGGTGGGATCTAGAATCTTCAAAGTTCACCATAACCTTGCGCAAGACAGAATAACCACATAAAATATTTGAACTTATTCATAACAGGAAATAAAGACAATCAAGTTGTGGAAGAATTTGTAAACAAAGACAACATATTTTTCTTATCAGACATAGAGAAGTAAAGTACAAAGATGATTCATAATCATAAACAAAGAATGACACAACATATTTCAAAATTTTTAGGTGCTTCCATATATATTATCAAGAGATATTCTCAGATACAATCTTTCAGATACAACGCAAGACTTTTTTACAAGCTTTTGGCTCCAAACTCATGCCTCAGAGCTCTACCTACACTTTTCCCCAAATGTATACAAGTTACAATCACACAACCATTAATATGTATCCTCCCTTTATACCATCTACCCATCTATATCAGCTATATCATCTAACCCTTTACAATCGTATGCATCTCATACATATAGGTTGAGTGGGATCTTCTGACTTTAGACTACACATGCTTTCTTTTTCTTATTCTTTTGTAACTTCCTTTTTCCATGCTAGTGTTGCGTTGTCCCTTTTCGCAACCATTTTCTATTTCTTTTCTTGCTCCACTATCCATCTTCTTTGTGGCTTGCGCAACTTGTGTTTGACCAAAATTGGGACTGTAGTCCTCCTTGCGCAACTTCAAACCAAAAACGAAGGGCCCAGCATAACATACTTACACCTTGGTGCAATTTCCCTCACGGGTTTACTCGTGGGTTACCCTCCAAGGAGCCCAAGTGAGTTTGACCAATGTCTATTCCAGTTATAGCAAAGAATTCCCTTCACTATCACCTCATGTAAGTATCCTGAATATTATGTCCACTAAGGATACCAAATCGCAGTCAGCCTCTGGATGGGTACAGTCGATAGTCGAGTCTGAATGTATGGGCGGGATATCAAGTACAAAATTCTTCAAGAGAACTGAGGACAAATGGACTGATAAAACTCCATAGGGCCCCGAACAAATTCAAAATTCACGAAGCTCTAAGACCAAATGAAAAGAGTTGATCCTCAATAAGAACCCCCAATATACTATCGTACCACTATGATTGGTTAAGCCTCATAAGGGATACTCTTTGTTTCTCTTTTGCACACGACCTGGTGTTTAACCCTTGTGTGAGAGGGGGATCCCATCTATGCTTATACGAAGGTTGGATTTTCTCTCCCTATCACAAGTTTATGAGTTTGTCTTCAATGATTTGGAGAGTTAATCTCATAGCCTATTCCAAAGCTCTAGTCCTAGTCTATTGTTGGTGTAAAGATCCAAAAAATAAAAGTTTCTAGTTCAATTTTAATTAGCGTTTATTTTTGTGGTTGTTTGTTACACAAGGGTGAATGATAGTGAAACTGATGATGTTTGAGACTCAAATCCACAAAAGGTGAAAATAATGATATGAAAATTTTATTTTCAATTAACTTCTAGCTACAGGAAGCATAAAAGTTTATTTTTCTTTTGTCACTAACAAACACTCAAGATTGCGAAATTTTATGCTATTTTGTTCTCAAACAAGAATTCAGACAATTGCCAAATTATAAAGAAGACCTTTTCAATATCCAAAACCATTGCATACAAATATTTCTTTGTTTGATTGTGGATGCAAACTAATATGTTTGTCTAATGCTTCATTCTTTCACTAATAATGAAAAAGGTTCACTAATATGATTTGAAAAGTAAGAAGCAAAAAACACACAAACAAAGACATTCTCAGTAGTAAACAAGAGACCAAAATAAAAATAACTACCAAACTATTCACTCAAAGAAAACCCTAAGAAACCAAAATTCACACTTTATAGTCTTTAGGAATTGAGTAAGGGATCAAAGATAAAGAAAAAAATACTGTGATCGATGACCTAACTTGTGAAAACCTCCAATCAATCAGATAATCAAGAAGAGTGACAAAAAGAAACCAATTTTGAAAGAGAAAGGTTGATTTTGCAATAAGGAAATACAACACAAACTCAATGAGGACTAAAAAGAATGAAAGGTAGTAAGTTTGAGTCAAACAGAGGACAAGATCAAATAGAATAAGATCTGATTTTGAGAAAGAGATCCAAAGACTATACCCAACAAGCAAGAAAGCTTGAAATTTCCCAAAGAAAGGAAAATCAATGCTCTAGTAATCAAAGCACTAGAGCGCTACAAAACTCCCTCAGACTCTAGAGGAACACTAATTAAGCAACATCGCTATGATTTGAACTGTAGAGGGGCGCTAGTTTTGAGAAAAAGCTCAAAAATCTCAGTAACTCATGAAAATTAAGCAAGAGGCTTTGTGAGACAACTTAGCAAAGACAAAAGAGATGTAAATATATATTAAATCAGAAGATAGTATGTAAATATAGGAAAAGGTCACGGACGAACCAAGGAAAGAACAAACTGAAAATTCGGTCCCCAGTGGAGTCGCCAATTTCTGTTATGGAAATATTCTCCTGCGAACATGTGAACTTTCCCTTGGATTACTGACCTTTATACCAAGACATAAACAATAATTTGGACACTATCGTTCCTATAAAATCATTTCTCTTATCGAAAAAGAGAGGAGAAGGTAAAGTAGGATTTACTCTGTTTACGACGTTTGTCCTAGATTCTCCTATCCACAATATTGATCTGATTCCTGTCACAAATCAATACCTGTAATGAACAACAAGAAACGAGCGACTTCCTTATACTCTAATGGATTAGGACAACCAAATTCATCTATGCAAATCAAATTAAACATAGACAAGCACACGAAACCACATACTTGAAAGAAATAGGACAAATATATTAGATGATAACTTCAAAAATAAACTTACAATCTTCAGATAATGTTACAACAACCTCTCCAAGTCCTTCTCCTCCAACCCTTGCTCGAACGATCGATAATCAAAATAACAATTCTTTGTTGATTTTTTTCTCCTTTGTTACCATGGAAATGCCTCCATTTATAGGCATTGAGAGGCTCAAATACCTTGGGTATATTTGGAATTAGTTGGGGATATGTCTCCAATAGTTGTGATATCTCCCTTAGATGCATCCCTAGAGTTAGATTCGAGCCAAACCAACTCAATCCATCCATAGCTATCTTTAGAAGAAAATGGGATTTCTTCCAAGATTTCCCCGACGAATTTAACACTCTGTTAGAATGGGAAACCAAGCCTTACAACACGCACCCTAATATGGAAAAGGAGTTCTATTGCTCTCTGTGTATGAGAAGGGGAGAACTGATATTCCAAAAATTTACCAAGATGAGCAGTTCCCTAGAAAAACATTTGTTTCGACTGCCAGATGATGGGGCTTATTATTCTAACATGTTTTATGGGTTGTAGAAAGTGTTTTCATGGTCTCGTTCATTATGTGACACTTTAAGGAAAGAGAATGCAACACTTACGACACTTGATACAAACATGTGACATTTATGAAACTTATGACAATGAGAATGCAACATTGTCAAAGTGAGGAATTTTGATGTGTAACAATATTGTTCTTGCACATTGAAAATTGTCGGAGGTAAATAATTTTTCATTTCAAAAATTAGCCAAGGAATTTATCTCCTCCAATATTTTATATCTTCTTTATGGATTTTTTTAGATGAAAACCACCTACGCATGATACAAGCAAATCATATGTTTTAACAAAAAAATATATACACTACAAGTAAAACACATGTCGACAAGTTCTGCAATAAACATTTTTCATATAAATCATCATTTGCCTCATGTATTTTCCAAGATCATATATAACTTATTTTACATTTTTGTCAAAGATGTTAGGGAGAGATAGAGGTAGAACATACTGTAAAAAAAAAGGAATCATTATTTTTTTGAAAAGAAAAAAAAATAAAATACTAAAAAGAAATATTACCAATATAGAAATCTATCAAAATAATTACCTTAATGAAGGTATTCCAATCATGATTTTTACCCCACCAAATTCACCTTTATTCATTAAGATATTCTTTATGTTTGAATAAAATATCATTGGAAATTTAATTTTCCAAATGACCTCTTTTACAACATTACTTTCCTTCTTTGTAAATAACCATGGAAAAATATTTCAGTGTCCATTTCTATTTGAATAAATCAAATTTTTCATTGTATGATTGGCTTCCTAAATGTCAGTGCAAATTTTAACAATTTTTTTCTTTTTCACTCCCATCTAAGATTATTGTTAGGGAACTAACCTCCCTAACCCCTCACATAGGTAGAATAATATAATTCCATGTAATAAAGGCCAATATTAATAAGGCCTAGCAATAAGGAAGAATAAGTCAAATGTAAGAAGACCTAATAGAAGCTTCCACTTATAGAAGGATCGTCCTCTAGATTGTTACCTCCCTAACCCCTCATGTAGGTAGAATAATATAATTCCATGTAATAAAGGCCAATATTAATAAGGCCTAGAAATAGTGAAGAATAAATCAAATGTAAGAAGACTTAATAGAAGCTTATGCTTCTAGAAGGATCTTCCTCTAGATTGTTCTTTTGGATAGATAGAGTATAAATAGAAGTAGAGGGTATGAAAAACATTGTCTTGGATATTATTTTAATAGATATCTACTCTGCTAGAGGTTTCCCCCTCGAGGAGGCAAGTGAACATTTCTATCAGTAATCAAAGTGCTCTTTCTAGTGTTATCTTGGTGTTATTCTAGTATTATTCTGGTATTGTTTTGATTATATCATTGCTTCTCTTCCATTTCTAGCTAAAATATTTCTTTTCTGCATACTATTTTATATCTAGAACACTACAATTATCCATAACATTTTTGTTACATTCTTCTCGATATGCATTGTATCAAACAAATGAGTTATTTTTAGGTGCTCATAGTAGGGTAACCTACTGAATTGTATGGGGTAATATTTCATTCCTCTTGGAATCCCATCAATTCCTTAATGAACTTTATGAAACATAAATGAAATTACAACAATAGTTGTTAGATATGGTAAACAAAATTCAATACAAATAAAATTTGTAAAACATTTCATGTGATACATAGTCAAATTGCTTACCTTGATAATTTTGTATTATATTCCAACTTCCATAGGTGAGGTTTCATTCTTCGTGGTTTTATTGTAGTCTCTTCTTTCCCAACGAAAATATTTTTTTTGGTAGTTCGATACTTATGGTTATTATGGAAAAGGTGCCTATACTCATCAAACACCTCCTTTCCTAAAATTCTTGAATGATAGATTTCATCCTAGGAATACAAACTAGAAATGTAAATTTACCATGCTTTGTTTGAAGACCTGTAAGATATGGATTAATGTTGGTATAATTACTTATTTAATAAGGAATTAATATTTAATAAACATGCATCATATTTTCATAAAATTATATACTATTAAAGTGCAGTAGTATGTTACATACCACAAAAATGGGTTATCCCTGGGGCATCATGAATTGTCCATGTAAGTATTCCATGGAATCAAAATTGTTTTCTCCCTATTGATATAGAGATTTCATACATAGTGATGTCAACCCATAACTTTAGTATCTCATTGAAAAGAGGTTAAGTATATACATTCATATATTTCACTTGGTGTAATGCCCCATAGTTATAACAAATATAAATCCATAAATTATCCAATAAAATAACTAATAATTTGTAATTAAGGAAATCTTAATGAAAAAATCATCAACTCATAGGGGTGAGGAACTTACCTATGATGAAGAAACCTACTTACCTACATCCCAATGAGTTCATAAATGCAACCATACCCTAATCCTCTACCTCGAAACTGCAACACAAAGTGGGGGATGAATATCGACCCAACCATAGACCTTGATACTCTAATATTTAGTAGCAGATCACCCCCGATCCTTCAATCTAATACCATGCTAGTGAATCCCTATTTGTATCCTCTATATAACTTTATCAAAAGAGAGATGTGCCCAAAAGAGATATGTCATTTTCTCATCCTTTTCCATATTTATATAGAGTCCATCAGTGGTAAAGAACCCAATCCCTAGGGTCCATCATTTAATTAAATATTATACTTTAGGGTTTCTCCATTGATTACAGTTACTTGTTTTACCATTCTCTTTAATTAACCTAATATCCATAATAAATAGTCATTATGACCCCCTTTAGGATAATCATTATATACAAGTATTTATTATTATTTTTTCCAATAAGTATTTATTATGACCATTTTAAGAGAATCATTATATTCTTGATATTATTATTATTATTATTATTATTATTTAATAATAATAATATGGGGTATGACATACACACCTCCTTCAAGGAACTTTGTCCTAAAGTTAGCTTGATTATGTTTCTTATAGGTTTTTAATTAACTCACCATCCTCCAAAACACCCTTTGATGGACTATTATAAAGCCACCCAAGTGACTACAACAGGCATCAAAAGTCTACATCACAATGTCGAGGAAGCGCGGGTACTCTCTAGTTGTCGTTCCCAACTTTTAGAACTAGGATTAAAGCCTACAGGTGCCCAAGGATCGAGACCTTATCTGACCAAGTGGACATATGGATTGGTACTCATGTACACCACAAATTTCAAAATTCTATCCTTAAATACCTCCACAACAACCAAGTACATCCCCAAGCATCAAAGTCCAATCCCACAACACCACCTATAAACAATTCTCTAGCCACTCTTCGACACCATAAATCCAATACAAGGCACAATAATTGTTGGCATAAGTAGTAGATTGAGTTGTCCCATAAGTTATATATTATCACCATATTCTTGCATTTATTGGTTGTTGAGGACAAGTTGTAGGTGTATTTATTTGAGTCAAATGCTCAGTGATTGACTTCATCGGACGTTTGGACGAGGTAGGCTCTTTATCTTGTCTTATTAGCATATTTGTTTATATAGCATAATTGATATTGGAGATTTTCCTCGTAATATAATTGGCGACCATACTGAGGAAATAATCTTATTTTCAGGGTTTGGAGTGTTTTTCTCCTTTGATTGCTCTCATTTATATTGAGTTTCTTGTCTTCTGATTACTTGATAATTTCTATTCATTTGGAGTCTTAATTTCTTAGCCTTATCCTTAATCTGACAATGTTTTAATACATATACATGGGGTTTTTCCTCACAATCGCGTACATACATGTGATGTCCTTCTGCAAGAGGCGTATATACATGGTTTTCTCCTAAATAGTCGCATACATCATTCTTGTGTGCTTGGTTACTGAGTTTGATGTTTGTTGGGTAAGTTTTGATGGTTTTTGAGTTGTCTTAGGTCTCTATTATGACCGTTAAACACCTGTAGAGTGAAAGGAAACCTTTCTTTGGTTTAATTTTTAGGCGGTGCCTTTCTCATCATCATTTCCATTGATTGTCCTTGCATCTGGGGATGGGTGTTTTCTTCTTGATATCCTAATTAGTTTGTATTTGTTTACATATAGTAGAATCATTATATCAAGTTGTTGTTTATTCCTTGCATTTTCATTCTTTCATATTGAAAATACAAAAATAATAAACATTTTGCATTGTTGGCATTTGATCTTTTGGGTTCTTATCATTGATATTAGTACATGTATGGAAAGATTGAATCTTATTTTGAATTGCAGAATTAAATTGAAAATTGCATTTTGGAAAGCTTATCATTTATTGGGAATTGAAGTTAGGTCTTTGCATTTTATTCATATTCATTTATTTTACTTGCTGAGTCATAACATCATCAGTTTCACTACCGCACCTTTTTGAGTAAGCAAGGCCACTAAAAGAAATGTTGATAATTTAAAATTGATTAGAAACGATTTTATTTTCTAGGGTGCACAAAGTAGCTTAGGATTTAGAGCCTTGGAATAGGATTTTTTGAGTAAACTTCTCCAAGGATATTAAATCAACATATGTGTCTGAATAAGGGAGTGGTGAAATCGATTATATAATTGGTGACATCAGGAGGCTCCACTTACACCAGAGTTAAGCACGAAGTTGCATGAAGTTGGTTGAGGGGATATCCCCCCAATACCTTCTTAGCGTCAGATATATTTCTAGGGATCTATTCGTATGTGGGGATATTTCTAGTACCTTTACCTTTGTGAGAGGCGGTTCTTTTGAGGTTTCGAGCTTTGTTACCCTACCCATACGGTAGACCTGACTTACAACTATTCGCCTATGCATCAGTTATATCATGGTTTCTTAGTTTCTTGACATAGGTACCACATAGGTTACTTACAAGGGTTATTCTGTAGGTACCCTAGTTTAGATAAGGGTTGGAAAACAAACAATCTTTATGGAGGATTACCTCTCCGAGGAGATTTGACCAAATTTTGTTAAGACCATGAGGGCCCTTATAACTGATTTTGATACCTCCGATATTTTATAGGGAGTCGCAGGCCCCTCTTGGGTGAGGCATACGTACTTTAGGGAGTGAGGCCCCTTTCAACCACTTTATCATGTTTGTGTGCATATTTGATTTTATTTTTATTTTGGTGTGCTCTTTGATTACTAGTTGGCCTTAGGATTTGTTTTTATATATGAAGTCTTGAGTCATCGTGGAGCCAGAATAGGTTCCCCACAGCTCTCATTGTTTGTTACGATTACCACTGCATCTTGAGTATTTTCCTTCTAAAAGGCGTAAAGTTATCAAATTTGGTACACACACCTCCACTTACAAGGATGAGTATTGAATCAAGTCAGAAAGATACTGGGATTCCTTCGACTCCCATACCCACTATAGTTAACAATACTCCTTCGACACCTTCAACCACAATGGTTGTAGTGTCAGAGGTGCCTATCATCACTCCTGTCCGTCCAATAGTGAATTCTCAAATTATAACCATGAACCATTTTGGGTCACTTTGTCACTTGCCTAGCTACAATACTCAATCCATCCCTATGACCTCTAGCCTTTTTTCTTATGGTATGCCAAATTTCACATCACAATTTTCATCCTCCATCCCAACATCTAATTTGAATACTAGTATTGGACTTGGGGGAATGGCTCCTCCACATACTCCATTTTCATTTGGTGGGGCTCATATCCCACAAATGACTCCTATAGTTGGAGGCCTCCCTCCTTTTCACCCTAGGTCTAATCCTGGTTCTAATACTCCTGGATGGAGTGGTCAAACTAGTGGACAAGTTGCTACTTACGATCCATCCTTTACACCTACCTCCTCTGCAATGATTTTGAACAACACATTTGGCATGACGAATCCACCTCTATCCTCTAGATTCACACCCAAGGAAGGTTAGTTTCATACCTTGGGCAACCCCCAACCTGGAGCTACTCTAGCTAGGGGAAATTTTTACAACCCTCATCATAACGTTCCTGCTAGAATGGTTCCCAACCAACCCTTCATGAATTAGTTCAGAGGAGGGTATTAAAATACCATACAGGGCCATGGTGCATACCAAAACCTTAGATGGGTTGCAAGTCCCCAACAACAAAAATTTACGGGAGCTTGGGGCCAGATGTCGTAACCCTGTCTCCCTTTATTAGCCACGTTCAATCTGCCAGACTTGTATAGATTAATGAATCACCCTATGCATCATGATCCGACATGGCCCCCATCCCTACCAAGATTCCTTTGTATATTCCTAAATTTGAAGGAAATAATGGTGAGGATCTCGGTGATCACGTCACTACTTTTCATCTTTGGTGCTCATCAAATTCCCTTAACGATGATTCTATTTGTTTAATATTTTTTCAATGCACCCTCATAGGGGTTGCTGTGAAATGGTACATAGAGCTACCAGGGGGGATGTACAAAATTTTTAGTCAAATGGTTTTGGTCTTCCTCAACCACTTCCAATTGCGGGTTCGTTATGATGTTGGAATAGAAATTATGTTGGCCTTCCATTAGGACAAAGCCACCCATGTCTCGGATCACAACCAAGAGTGGTGTAGACAGAAGAGGTTGATCAAGGCTTACATACCTCCAGAATTTCTACTAGAGTGTTTACTTAACTCTCTACAACCTTATATTTTGAAGGATGTTTCTACATCCGGGGTTACATCTGAGGAAGAAGTGATTTTTAAAGCCCACCATTTAGATCTTATATACGCTCAGTCTGGGATGCTATACAAAATTATTCCAGATGCAGCGAGGTCAAACTATGACACCAGAAAAAATCTCGGGCCTCATGCTGATGGCATTGTAGGCTCTGCCAATGTGAAATCAAAAGAATTGGTGACAATCCAGTTGAAAGAGTTGTCTCTAAACCAGTTTGCAGGAGGGACTACTTCGTCTGTGTCCTCCACTCCCACTCAGTCGATAGATGTACATTCTGTGAAATTGTCGACCAACTCGAATGGTAACCAACAACTAGGAGGGAATAAAAATAAAGGACATGGTAATCATCGTAAGGGTGGGAAGAACAATAATAAACCCAAGGACAATGGTAATAATGAGAAGTCAAATAATAATGCTGGTAAGGGAAAGAAAGAAAGCTGAAAGGTGAAGTTTCCCTATAATCTTTGTACAAACGACCACCTTACCCACTTGTGCCCCAAACTTGTGGAAGCTTCGAGGATTTGATATCTACCCCCCGATGTGCTGACTAATCCTTTTTCATATAATCAACACATGGCATCGATCTCCTCGAATGTCAAAAATGTGGAAAGTGAAAGTAAAAACCCACCGATGCAAGACGATGACCATCTATGCATCAATATGGTTAATTATGAGGTTAATGTAGCCACTCGGTCTCACGATTACAATTCTTCACAGACTATACCTGGTTTAGAGTCTCCCCCTCCTCCAAATATGCCTTTACAAATAGAAAAACCAGAGCCCTCGCCCCTTATTCTGAAAGGAGTACTCAAGCACTCTACCCACAATCCTAATGCTAGAGGTGCCCATAATTACTCTATTGTTGAGGATCTGGGTCAAACCCCTTGTGCGATGTTGGCTCTGGAGGTACTCCAAACATGTCCTTCACAAAGGAATGCCTTGTTATCTGTGTTAGGAGCTCTAGATACCCATGGATATAAAGTTATCAAGTTTGACATCACGGATGTGAAGCCTCACTTGTCTTACCATGTGGAATTCCAAATCCACATGGGTTACTCAAAGTATACCGTCAAATGCATTTTTATTGATGAAGGTGCTCCAACATGCGTGATGTCCTTGGTCTATTGGAAAGCCCTCATCTCTCCAATCCACTCTCAATCTCCAACCATGTTGACTGATTTTGACGGTCATTCATTCCACCCTCACAATATTCTTCCTACCTTCCCAGTCCAATTAGGTGGGAAGATGATGGAGGTGGATGTCGAGGTGGTTGATGCACCCCTCAACTATAACTTGTTAATAGGACATAATTGGACTTATGTTATGACTGCAATCGTATCGTTCATCTTCCTTACTATTTTATTTCCTCACGATGGGAATATCATGACAATATACCATTTTTCCTTTGCGTATGCTATCCCCAATGCATCGGTTGGACCGTCAATCCCCATGATCGATAATTCTCAACAGGAAACTGAGAATATCGGTGTCAGAAAGTATTCATCCCTTATGGGTACCTTCAACTTCATGGCACCGGTTCATCATATTTATGCCATGTCCATTGGGTTTTATTCCTAAATGAAGTCCATTCCTTTCCACACTTTGTATTTTAACGATCCTTGGACCCTACCCTCCTCGACTGCATCTTGTGAAGGTCAGTCACATACTAGAATGACTATGCCACTATCAGTAGTTGAGATAGTGTATCGGGTTGTTCTTGAATCTTATGCCGATCAGGATCCCGTCACCTCACAGATAGATGAGGGGGATCCTGTTCTTGCTCACGTGACTTTCTTAATGATAATTTACCCTCATATGAAGCAATCATAGAGGCCATGAATGGTTCTGACAGGCCATGGGATGATATGCACCATCACTCTTATTTTCTCCCAGAGCTTGCTAGAATCGAACAACATGATTTTAGATCTACCTTGAGTGAGATAGTCAGTCACATCATAGTTACACTTGATACACATGACATTTATGCCGAAGGAAACATGTCGAGTATCTCTCCTACCATCACGATTGATATCTCTCGTATTCCTGGCAAGGTTGAAAATGTATACATTGGTGCGGATTGTTCATCAGAATAAATTCTGATCTACACCGAGCTCTTCAAATAATTCCACAATGTATTCACTTGGTAATATGAAGAGATGCCAGGAATTGATCCTCGAATTGTCGAACATGAGATTACAACCTACTCGGATGCTAAACCTATTTGAAAACAACTTAGAGCTGTCAATCCTAGGAAGGCCCCTACTATTAAGGTAGAGATAGAAAAACTGCTTAATGTTGGCTTTATCTACCCAGTTCCCTTGACTAAATGGGTATCCAACCCCATTCCTGTGAATAAAAAGAAAGGAACCATCCATGTATGCATATATTTTCAAGACCTGATAAGGCCCGTCCCAAAGATAAATTCCTGACAACCTTCATTGATTAGTTTCTCGATGAGTGTGTGAGAAGCAATGTTTTTTCTTTTATGGATGGATTTTTAGGGTATAACCAAATTCATATTAAGCCTGAGGACCAACATAAGATGACATTTATTTTTCCTTTGGGTATATTCGCATGCCTTAAGAATGTCGTAGAAACCTTCCAACAAGATATGACCTTTGCGTTTCATGATCTCAAGCATATGGTCAAACCCTGTCTCGATTATCTCGCTGCTCACTCTCGGAAGAGAGTGGATCACCCTACACAACTTCAGATAGTTTTTGAAAGATGTCGCCATTACTACATCCATTTGAACCCTCATAAATTCATCTTTTGAATTAGTTCATGTCAAGTTCTAGTATTCTTAGTCTCTAATACTGGGATCATGGTGGATCCATTCAAGTTTTAGGCAATACTTCAATTACCTCCCCCGTGCACTATTCGTCAAATTCAAGGTTTACAGGGGAAAGATAATTTTTTACGATGGTTTAGAGTGAACTATGCCAATATTACTAAGGGTTTCATGTGTCTCTTAAAGAAGGACACTCCTTTTATCTAGGATGAGTGAGCCTAGGAATCCTACGATGCTTTGAACAAATCCTTCGTATCAACGCCTCTGCTGAAGTCTTCTGAACACAATAGATATTACTTGCTTTATATCATCACGTACGAAGAGACGATTGGTATGGTGTTGGTTCAGGAGGATAATGAGCTCCATGAGCTCGTCATTTACTATCTTAGTCGACCCTGAACTCAAATATTTTCATGTTGAAAAGATAGCTTTGGTTGTCGTTCACGTAGTTCAATGATTACGACACTATATATTTCTTTGAAAAACTATTATGGTTGTCGATGTCAATCCATTTCAATACGTCCTTAATAGGTGTATCATAGGGGGACAATACAATAAATGGATTGTCATTTTACAAGAATTTGATCTCGATTTTACCTCTGCAAAATGAAAGAAATCACTAGTTTTTGTGGAGTTAATACCTGACATCCCTCGGTTAGAGGAGGATGTTATTCATGTTGATTCATTTGGAGATGAACAGATTTTCTTTGTCGCATTGTCAAACCCCTGGTATGGAGATATTGTTATCTATGTTCAAACTTTGAAGTTCCCTTAGCATCTCTTGAGAGATGACCGACGATGTATACGATACCAAGCTAAGAACTACCTTATCATCGACGACACTCTATATTTTCGAGGAGTATAAAGTATCTTGCATCATTTATTGACTCACGAAGAAGTTGATTCTATTCTAAATGACTTCCACAGTGGAACTTGTGGTGGTAATCTATCCGGGCTTGCGACAACCCAAAAATGTTTGCGAGCCGATTATTTTTTGCCATATATTTTTAAATATTGTGTCGAAGATTTTAAGAAGTGTCACCCCTGCAAGGTGTTCACTCAGAAGATGTACTCACATACAACCCCTCTCCATCTAGTCATTATTGTCGGTTCCTTCACTAAGTGGGGGGTGGATTTTGTGGATTGCAACTTAACTTTGGTTGGGGGGCATCAACACATTATCGTGGTTGTAGACTAATTTACTAAGTGGGACAAGGCCATGCCTATAGTTGAATCTGATGGTAATATTGTTTCATTTTTGTGTTTAATCTAATTATAGCCAGGTTCGAAATACCGAGTGAGATTGTCACTGATCATGGTAGTCACTTTTAGAATGAAACGATGAAATAATTAGGATCGAAACTAGGGTTTAAACATGGTCATTCTTCCCCTTACTACCCCCAGGAAAATGGACAAGTAGAGGTCATGAATAAGTCTCTCAAGACCATTTTGCAGAAAACTATCAGCTAGAGAAAATCTGATTGGCATATCATGCTTTATCCAATGCTTTGGGAATACCAAACCTCGGTTAAGAATTCCACTAGTTTTTCTCCTTTCCAATTAGTGCACATTGTGGAGTCGATACTACCTATTGAATGCATAATACCTTCTCTTAGATTGTCAGTTACGCTCCTACCTGACACTTATGATCTCGAACAACACCTCATACACCTAGAGAGTCTAGATGAGAAACGTCGAGACGCCTCCACAACTATGAAAATGAATAAATGATGTGTCAAGGTCCAATATGATAAGTTCGTCTATCCTTGACACTACATTGAGGGTGACTTGGTCCTTCTATACGACCAAGCCAAAGAACCACTGGGGAAAGGCAAGTTCAAACCCATATGTCACGGTCCCTATATCGTGCGATGTGTCTTAGAAAAAGGAGCCTATGAATTAAAATATTATGAAGGGAATATGCTCGCTAAGCCCAGGAATGGGCTCTACTTGAAAAGATAATATGCTTGAGCCCCAATCTTGGGCATAAATATTTGTATACTAATGTATTTTAGTGTATATATCTTTTCCCCTTTTTTCATCTTCAACTTGCTTATCGCATTTTCCCTTGGTTGACAGATGTCAACGAAGTCTTTGGTCTAATTAGGATTCACAGATGGGGCCATTCGTCATACACGGAACTTGGCTTCCTCCGCTTGGGTTGTTTACTCGCCCAAGAGTCTACTGGTGTCTTCAGGTGGTGTTTTTCTAGGGCCATCGACGAATAATGTGGCCGAATATAGTGTCGTTATAGAACTCCTGCACGATGCCATTTGGCATGGTATTCACTCTTTAGAAGTTTGCCTGGACTCCCAGTTAGTAGTATGTTGGTTGAATGGAAGTTAATGTGTGCAAGACCCTACTCTACTCTGACGATTCTTACGGGTACGACTTTTGGAATGCCATTTTGATTTTATTACTTATCATCCACATACCTAGAAGTTCTAATTATGTATCTGATGCATAGTCTAATTTTGTTTTATATTGGCATTTGTCACATAACTAAAGCAAAGAAAACACTTTCATCAATGTACACATTGTAATATAAGTAAATCCAAATATTAATGGTTTTATATATATTTCATCTCTCCAAAAACTATGGTGTTATAGTACAAAATTGGGGCTCACACCCTCAAAATACATATAAGGTCGATCATACAATAATCACGACATCTATGATTATGGTGCCAGATGTGTGTCATTATAGCATATAATGGTGTTTGTGAGATGTTGAAAGAGTTGTACCCAAGCATAGGGAACACCTACCACTTGCCGTTGCATCGCCTCTGGAAAATACTCTACCTGAACCATGGGAATCCTTTGTGTCAAATGAGACAGGTTGCCCTGCACATTTTGAAACACTCTATCAGCGTCCCCTCCCACTGGCTCATCTCCTCGGTACCTCGTCTAGTGTTGTGGAAGTTTTTCCAACCATTGTGGACCCACTTCTGCGTCACATACATGTTTAGTTAGTACTTGACATCATACAATTTGTTTTTTGTTTTCTTATACAAAAATAAAAATAAAAATGAAATATTCAATTTTTTTTTCATACTTATGTCTCCATAGGCGGAACCTGGTGGTAACAGTGTTATAGAAATATTTTCCTCACCCTATGAAAAATTTCTCATAAGGCCTTTTCCATTTCCCTATGTAGACTTGAAGTCCCCTTTTTGTAATTCCCAGAGCTAAAAAACATATTTTTCCACATATACGTGCCCTAACAACTATACAACATGCATATACACAGGTTGCACCATTACAACTTGTGTACATTTTCCACATATACGTGCCCTAACAACTATAGAACATGAATATACATAGTTTGCACCATTACAACCCATGTACATTGGGTTTTGTGCACACAATTTAAAAAATGGTGTCGGGTTTCCATGTCACGTCAGGAGATCCATGATCCTTGACTTTCCATATACTGGAAACATTCTGACTCAGCCCTTCAGTTCCATTTTAAGGCTATAAATGGGCCATATACAAGCTGTGGAAAAGGGGAGAAGAATTCAACTTTGAGAGCAAAGTTACTCTGGAGAAATTATTCACTTCATATTGAGTCTGCATCCCTTTATCCTTTTAAGTATGAACACATTGTTCTCCCCCCAAGCTCTTCCCTACTTGATTGAGAACCTCATTGTCTCTCTTATATGATATTTACTTTGGTGGAGGATTGAAGTGGTGGAGGCCCAGCTGGAAGGGACTTAGTTTCTTGGTTCTGAACCGTGTCGACACGAAATTTTGTAATTCATTCACTTCTGCTGATTACATTTTAATAGAAATACTCTTTTCTCGTCCAATTAATGTCTTGAAAATATTTGAATTGTTATTCCATGAGAATATTTGTTATGAATATTGATGGATTATGCTATTAAATGTGTTAAATTTATACAATATCACAATATGCTTGTGTTTCTTGGTTGTTGAGGACAAGTTGCAGGTATATTGCTTTGAGTCTAGTGCTCAATGGTGGACTTCATTGAATGTCTGGATGTTGTAGGCTCTTTATCTTATCTTGTTAGCATATTTGTTTATATAGCATACTTGATATTAGAGTTGATTTCTGCAGTCATTTCCATCTGTTTTGGTTTACCCCATGCCATAGAGAGATTTTCCTTGTAACAAAATTGGCAGCCAGAATTGAGTCTTCTTAGGCCTCTGTTATGATTTTTAAGTGCCTCCAGAGTGACAAGAAACCTTTCTTTGGTTGAATTTTCAAGTGGTGTTTTCCTCATCATCCTTTTCACTGATTGCCCTTGAATCTTGGGTTGGGTGTTTGCATCTTGATATCCTACTTAGTTTTTCTCTGATTGCATTTAGTAGAATCTTAATATCAAGTTGTTGTTCAGTCCTTGCATTTTCATTCTTTTATATTGAAAATACAAAAATATTAAGCATTTTTCATTGTTGGAATTTGATCTTTTGGGTTCTTATTGTTGATCTTAGTACATGTATGGAAATATTGCATTTTATTTTGAGTTGTGGAATTAAATTGAAAATTTCATTTTGAAAAACACATCATTTATTGGGAATTGAAGTTAGGACTTTGCATTTTATTCATATTCATTTATTTTACTTACCGAGTCATAACATCATCAATTTCACTACCACACCTTTTTGAGTAAGCAAGGCCATTAAAACAATGATGATAATTAAAAATTGATTAGAATTGTTTTTATTTTTCTAGGGTGCACAAACTAGCTTAGGATTTAGAGCCTTGAAATAGGATTTTGTGAGTAAACTTCTCCAAGGATATTAAATCAACATATGTGTCTAACTAAGGGAGTGGTGAAATCCATTGTATAATTGGTGACGTTAGGAGGCTCTGCTTACACCAGAGTTAAGCACAAGGTCACGTGAGGTTGTTTGAGGGGATATCCCCCCAATACCTTCTTAGCATCAGATATATTTCTAGGGATCTATTCGTATATGGGGATCTTGCTAGTATCTTTACCTATGTGAGAGGAAATTCTTTCGAGGTTTCGATATTTTTTACCCTTCCCATAAGGTGGACATGACTTGTGCATTTTCGTCTACACATCGGTTATATAGTGGTTGCTTAGTTTCTTGACATAGATACCACATAGGTTACTTGCAGGGGTTATTCTGTAGGTACACTAGGTCAGATAAGGGTCGGAAAACACACAACCTTTATGGAGGATTACCTCTCCTAGGGGTTTTGAATGACTAGTTGTTAAGCCCGCGAGGGCCCTTATAACTGATTCTGATACCTCCAATATTTTGTAGGGAGTCTCGGGCTCCTATTGGGCAAGGCATACCTACTTTAGGGAGGGAGGCCCCTTTCAACCACTTTATCTTGTTTGTGTGCATATTGGCCTTTTGTTTATTCTCGTATTCTCTTTGATCATTAGTTTACCTTAGGATTTTGTATTGCGCCATGAGTTTTCATTATCATGGATAGTGGATTCCCTTTGACTCCCTCATTTAGTGCTACCTCACCCATGGTATTTTCTCATTCCATGGGGACAAATCCTTTTTTATTTCTGAGTGGTATGCCGAATCATGATACTAAACCAATACCTTGGGCCTCTAATCATTTTTCTCATGGTATGCCAGACATGTCTTCGTATTTTCCATCCTTTGTCTCATCTCCTTATATGAATCCTAGTTTTGGGTCTAGGGGCATGATGCCTCCTTATTATGCTTTTCGTTTGGTGGGAGTCATATCCCTCAACCAACTCTTATGGTAGGAGGTTGGAATCCTCCTTCCTATGGATCCAATCCTAGCTTCACTTTTCCAGGAGCAAGTGCTCAAATGGGAGGTCATTCTACTTATTACATTTCATCCATCTATCCTTCTTCTACTATGTCGATCCCTACAAATGTTTTTCCCATGGCGGACCTTCGTCTGTCCTTTGGTGTTTCATCCGGTGGGAGTCATTTTTATAGTATGGAAAACCCCCTTCACGAAGTTCCTTCATCTAGGGGAAACATATATCCTCACCTGAGTAACCCTTGTCATGTCGATTTCTCTTCGCAAGAGGCTTCCTTGGTGATGATGCCCTTACAAACCTTTATGAATTAGTATAGAGGAGGATACTATCTTGCTGGACAGGGCTATGGTGTATACCATAACCCTTCCTGGCCTGCAATTTCTTAAAACCAGTCTTTCCTGGAACCTTGGTCTCAAATTCCACAACCAACCGCCACCACCAGTATATTCACTGCAAGTCATATTGGTGTTATATCACCAACCTTTTCTAGTCATGTTGGATATTGGTCAACAACCTTTGCAAGTCATGTTGAAGACATACAACCAACCACTGCAATTCAAGCTGGGGGAATAACTCTATTCACTGCTAGTCACACTACAAAAACATCAAAATCCTCTTTTAGTCATGTTGGGGATTCATCACCAACCTCTGCTATTCATGTTGGGGATTCATCATCAACCTCTACTAGTCATGTTGAAGTTTTGTCACCAACCTTTGCTATTCATATTGGGCATTCATCACCAACCTTTGCAAGTCATGCTGGGAGCATGTCACCAACCACTACAAGTCATGTTGGGGGAATTCACATGATTGAGAAGCCTATATGTGTAAGACATAATCCAAAGTTCCTTTGTAGGATTTGCAAAGGAGATCACCTTACCTGTTTGTGCCCTTCTACTGTTGTGGTATAAGAAGCGTGGTCCTTGCATGGGGGACCTTCAGGTTTTGATTCGTCTTTGGTTTCCCAACCTTCTTTTATTGATACAACGACCGTGTCGATGCAATCTTCGGTTGACACCACTCCCAGTTTTGGGGGTGATGCATCTCTTGACCTTGTTGTCTCTCATCCTATTCAACCAATGACCATGTCAATGAAATCTTAGTCTGACACCACTCTTATTTTTGGGGGTGATGCATCTCTTGACCTTGTTGTCTCGCATCCTATTCAACCAATGATTGAGGAAGTGGTCATGCTGATGCAATCTTCGATCGATCCCACTCTTCTCTTGGAGAGTGACAAGTCTAAGGAAGTGACATTGTTGATGCAATATTTAGTCAATCCCACTCTACTTTTGGAGGGTGATGTGTCCTTCGACCATGTCCTTAGCATTTCTAGTCCTGTACTTTCTAAAGAAGGGATCAATCTACTCTCTCTAAGAACGCTCCCTCCAATTCCTAGGGTGGTTTCCTTTGATTGGAATGATCTTGTAGATCCTCAACTTCCTTCTTCTACACCCTTCCAAATAAGGGGAATTCTTTGATATATTGTAGATAAGGTAACCTCTGCAAGTATTTTATCTTCCTCAACTTGGAAAGATTTGGGTTTTCCCAAGATCGTGTCATCTATCTGTGAGTTTTTGAATTTCGACAGAAGTCCTGCACATGAGCCTTGGCCTCCCCCATTATATTCTTCTTAGAGCAACATCCTCTGAGTCTTGTTTAAGCTCTTTTTCGACTCTCTCAAAAAGAGAAAATATTGTCGAGTGAACTTGTCTCTTTCACACTTGTTAATTGGATTTTAAAGGATGTTTATTTGGTGTAATTTTAACCCTTTTTAAGACCAAGTAGACTAATTTAGAAAAATAAATAATCTAGTCACTAGTGGCTAGAAGAGTTCCCTTGGGTATTGTTTTATACTTTTTCGGGCCTAGGGGACTAAATAACGAAAAAATAAATTCTTTGGAGTTAAGTTGTAATTGCATCTCATTCTCTTTCTTGCAGTATTGAGCCTATTGTAGGTTCTTTCTTTCACATTATAACCCTCTCACCTCAACAATTTTCATCATAATCCAAGAAGATCCTTGTTTATATCCTTTGCAACTTGACACCCTATACCCCAAGAGGAAACATTCCCTCGAGTGTCCATATCCTGCATGCACCTCCTTGCATTGATCATAGGTGTGTTCCATTGTTGGAACTAGTTTCTTACTCACAACACTCGTTTCCTCCTCTGTATCATAACATTCATTTGACTATAAAAAAGCAAAAAAGACAGGTGGGAAAAGAATATTATATTATATTGGTAGTAGTAGTGTTGCCTTTGAATAGAGCACAAACTTTTGAGTCCACTTGTCATCAAAATTTTGGGTTTCGCATGACCTTAGGAAGTTGAGCTCGTTAATTAGAGTTTACTCCCTCAATTAATTACTCTTCCAGTCCCTATGGAGAGTTTGATAGGTGCCTCTTGCATCACAAAGTTTCATCATTGAGTCTATGCTGCCAGAGTCTTCCATATGTCTCATGCTCTTGTTCAAAGGATGTATATCAGCCTATGTCATCCATTCCTCAGAAATATTGACTTTTGATGTCGGTCATACCCTCAGTGAGTCTCAGAGTTACATGAAGTTGTAGTCATATCATGCACCCTGGTCCTACTTTCACCATTAGTAAGTAAACTTGAACCCAATAGATGACATTCCATTATTGGTTGCTGACTGGGGGGGTTCCCTTGTGTTCAATGACAAGAAATATATTCACACATTGGGATTCATGCAACGTCTTGTATTCCATTAGCCTTATTGGTGGTTTACTCTCCTTTGTCAACATTTTTGCTTATTTATTTCTATTAAGAGGGTCTTTTTCGTGTACTGCTTGCATCTGGCACACATGAAAGATGCACATGGTCATTGGTTCGTGAACATATTATTTGTACGATTTCCTTCAAATCATCAAGATCCTACTTTGTACCTCATGCTGAATGATGAGAGATTCCTAAATTCTCTCCTTTCAGCAGGTCTCCTTCCATCAACTTCATCCCATCTATTCTGGAAATGAGACCTAAAGTCCTATGAGTACCTAGAGGCTTGAAGTCATCTATGGCAGGTACTCTCACCATCGACAGTTGGGAATACATCAATGTATCCTTATCGATGGATTATTAAAGTGTTCGACCTCAACTCCTTTATTCACACTTGTAAGAATGTACTCGATGCCTCGATACCTACTTACATTATCAATAGGTTGTCTCACATTTGTTAAAGGTATACCTTAATGACCCATAATAAAATGAAGTCTCATTGTTTTCGACCTTAACTCCTTTATTCACATAATGTATACTTGCACTTTTGGTGGATTTTGTAGAAGAATTGAAGACATTAGTTCATAGTCACAGCTTTCCTGAGCTGTTTCTATCTTTCATTGGACTAGTATGTATGTGACTTTAGTAACCATGGGAGATCAGATTGTACTCCATCGTATACAAATATCTTCAGATTAATTTTGAGAATGGTTTTCACTGGGCCTTTTTTGTGACTATGATATCCTTTGGTGTGTAGCCACCTTTGTATCTCCTATTATGGCCATGAACAACTGTTTGGTATATTTTCACATGGATCTGCAGTGATATTCAAATTAGCAGCCATGTGCGCAAAGTCAGTATAGATTGCAATATTCTCATGAGTAATTAGTTCGTCCAACTGGGTCTCCATTACTCCACTTTTGGGTATTATAATGTATTTCGACCATCGCGGATACTCCTCTGACCTCACACACTAGGGGGAATCTGTTATAGAAATATTTTCCTCACCCTATGCAAACTTGCTCAGAAGGCCTTTTCCATTTCCCTATGCAAACTTGAAGTCCCCTTTTTGCAATTCCCAGAGAAAAAAATAATATTTTTCCACATAGACATGCCCTAACAGTTATACAACATGCACATACGTAGGTTGCACCATTATATCCCACATACATTTTCCACATATACGTTCCCTAACAACTATACACCATGCGTATACACAGTTTGCACCATTCCAACCCACGTACATCGGGTTTTGTGCCCAATATTAAAAAACGGTGTTGGGTTTCCATGTCACGTCACAAGATCCATGATCCTTGACCTTCCATATATTGGAAACATTCCGACTCAACCCTTCAGTTCCATTTGAAGGCTATAAATGGGCCATATCCAAGCTGTGGAAAAGGGGAGAATAATTCAACATTGAGAGAAAAGTTACTTTGGAGAAATTATTCACTTCATATTGAGTCTACATCCCTTTAAAATTTTAAGTATGAACACATTGTTCAGCCCCCAAGCTCTTACCCACTTTATTGAGAACCTCATTGTATCTATTATATGAGCTTTCCTTTGGTGGAGGATTGAAGTGGTGGAGGCCCAGCTGGAAGGGACTTATTTTCTCAGTTCTGAACCGTGTTGAAACATAAGTTTGTAATTCATTCACTTATGCTAATTACATTTTAATAGAAATACTCTTTTCTTGTCCAATTAATGTCTTGCAAATGTTTGAATTGTTATTCCATGGGAATATTTGTTATGAATATTGATGGATTATGATATTGAATGTGATAAATTTATATATTATCACCATATTCTTTCATTTCTTGGTTGTTGAGGAAACGTTCCAGGTATATTTCTTTGAATCAAGTGCTCAATGATGGACTTCATTGAGCGTCTCGACGAGGTACGCTCTTTATTTTGTGTTGTTAGCATATTTGTTTATATAGCATGCTTGCGATTAGATTTTATTTCTATAGTCATTTCCATCTGTTGTGGTTTACCCCATGCCATAGAGAGATTTTCCTCATAATAAATGACATGTCTATATCTCCTTTGAAGTCAATCCCTACATAAGGGTAGTCCTCCACATCCATCACCTGCCAACTCCACTAGAAGAAAAAATCATCGTTGTAGGGTGTTGAAACCCTACCACCTCCCTACTACCTCATCACCTCGGTCCACTATGCCATGGTTGGATTGTGAGGTCCATAAGGAAATCTCAACTCTAGGGCCCAAGCCTGGAACTCCCTCGAAGAAAAAACTACATAAAATAGACACAAACCCAAAGTTCCTCTTTCTACCTAGTTTGTAGTTTGTTAGATGGCTCTTGATGTTGGCTAGCAGTGAGGTGAACCATTCGTAAATCATGGGTCATGAGAACTCCACTGGATAGAACATAAGTGGCCTCAATGCCTGGTGCAAAGAGGTTGATCCTATGATCTGTGTCAACACTAGGACAATAATATTGATACTTAGATTGTTGATCACTTTGATCGTGAGTTCTCTCCCTACCTTCTCGGTCCCTGCAATGCAATGGGTGGCTATGTAGTCCTCTATGTTCATGCCACTCCCAACTCCCTGAGATTTGAGGTTGACCACCTCACCCGAGATTGACAATATTGTCAAGAAGTATATGTCCTCAACTTCAATCCTCAATGGTTTCCCATCAAGGTTGAAGCTCTCTGTATCCAGATCCCAGTATTTCACTAACATTTGGGGCAGTCTCAATTGATCCCTCATACCTTTGTGAGCCAAAAACTTATACAACCCACATCATTTTAAGGCCATCTGGGACTTTGGATATCTCTCCATTGCAAAATCCACCTCTCCATGCTCTATTTCTCTCCAATCTAGCACCATCCTGCAAGTTTAAAACCATTTTTTGAGTTAGTAACATTTTAAAAACCATATCAACGGACTTGTACGTGAGCTACAGTTTACACAGGGTCATTTCATTGCATCCCTTTATCCAACTGAATGTGCTAACTTTATATATTATCACCATATGCTTGTGTTTCTTGGTTATTGCAGACAAGTTGCAGGTGTATTTCTTTGAGTCAAGTGCTCAATGATGGAATTCATCGGACGTCTGGATGAGGTAGGCTCTTTATCTTGTCTTGTTAGCATATTGTTTTATATAGCATACTTGATATTGGAATGATTTCTGTAGTCATTTCTGTCTATTGTGGTTTACCCCATGCCATACAGAGATTTTCCTCGTAACAATACATTGGGTTATATTAGCAACAAAACCTTGATCATTAACACAAATTCAAGAGACAAATACTGCCAACAAGAGGACAATCAATATCAACATCATCACATCCTTCAATCTTGTATCCAACTACAAATTCTTACAATAAAATAACCCTGATACCCTAGTTTCCAAGTTGCACCTTAAAATACTAAAAAAATGAGACATGATTGGCAATATTAATCCACTAGAAATAAAGAGAGGAGAAATATGAATTACCTAGTCCAAACGTTTGTTGATTCTGTCACTCGTGGCTCCTGCAATCAACAGTTCAAATTCGGGGGCAATTTGGTCCAAAATTCACTATTTGGGTAAAAGATACAAATGGTATAGTAAAATTGTTTTTTTTTTTTACTAGTTATAGAAATTTTTTACCCACTTTCACTAATATTTTAATGGACTAATACAATAGTGTATGGAGTTGGTTTTGGTGGTTTTTTCCAGAGTTTCTTGCAGTTTTTGGTGCCATGTCACCCGTTCGTAACTTTGGACAAGTATTTTTGTCAACCAACATATAAGATAGGTCATCAATCCATTGTGCACATTTGAATATTCCTATGACTACAATTCATATGCCTTAGGTACGAACCCATTTTGTGGTTACACAGAACCTTCTTTGTACAATTAGAAGTGTCGTTATTGAATGGTAGAGACTTACCAAACATGGGTGCCCTAGTTAGACCCTTTGTGCCATTCGGTGTCCATGCATAGATTTTTGTCCATAGGACCGAGAGTCCCTTATAGCTAATATATGGCTTTGCTTTGAACCTCATTTATTACTCATAAGCATGCTGACCTATACCTAGCAGGACTCCCAACGACTGATTTAAGCTCTTTTCTGACTCTCTGAAAAAGCGAAAAGATTGTCGAGTGAGCTTGTCTCTTTCACACTCGTAAATTGGATTTGAAAGGACGTCTATTTGGTGTAAGTTTACCCTTTTTTTCAAACCAAGTATACTAAATTTACGAAAAAAGGAAATTTTTTGGCATTAAGTTGTAATTGCATCTCGTTCTCTTTCTTGCAGTATTGGGCCTATTGTCGGTTCTCTCTTTCGCATTATAAGCCTATCACCTCAATAATTTTCATCATAAACCAATAAGAGCCTTGTTTATATCCTTTGCAGCTTGACACCCTATACCCAAGAGGAAACATTCCCCTGAGTGTCCATATCCTGCATGCACCTCCTTGCATTGAGCATAGGTATGTTCCATTGTTGGAACTATTTGCTTACTAGAAACACTCGTTTCCTCCTCTGCATCATAGCATTCATTTAACTATGAAAAAACAAAAAAATATAAGAATGAAAATAATATTATCTTATATTGGTAGCAGTCGTGTCTCCTTTGAACATAACACAAAATTTTGAGTCCAATTTTCATCAAACTTTTGGGTTTAGCATGACCTTAGGAAGGTGAGCTCGTTACTTAGAGTTTACTCCCCCGACTGGTTACTCTTCTAGTCCCTATGGAGAGTTTGATTGATGCCTCATTCATCACAAAGTTTCATCATCGAGTCTATGCTGCCAGAGTCTTCCATATGTATCATGCTCTTGTTCAAAGGATGTCTATCAACCTATGTCGACCATTCCTCATAACTCTTGACTTTGCATGCCAGCCATACCCTCAGTGTGTCTCAAAGTTATATGAATCTATAGTCCTATCATGCACCCTCATCCTACTTTCATCATTAGTAGGTAACCTTGAACCTAAAAGTCGAAATTTCATCATTGGTCGCTGACTCGGGGTTTCCCTTATGTTCGATGGAAACAAATATATTCACACATTGGGATTCGTGCAGTTTCTTGGATTCCATTACCCTTATTGATGGTTTCCTCTCCATTGTCAACAATTTTCCTTATTGCCTGCTACTCAGAGGGTCTTTTTTGTGTACCTCTTGCATCTAGCACACACGAAAGACACACAAGGTCATTGGTTTGTGAACATGTTCTCCATCCAATTTCCTCCAAATCATCAAGCTAATGCTTTGTACCTAGTGCTGAATGATGAGAGAATCCTCAATTCTCTCCTTTCAATGGTTCTCCTTTCATTGACTTCAACCCGTCTATTTTGGAAATGAGGCCTAGAGTCCTATGAGTGCCTAGAGGCTTGCAGTCATTAGTGGCAGGTTCTCCCACCATCGATAGTTGGGAATACATCAATGTCTCCTGATCGATGGGTTCTTCAAGTGTTCGACCTAAACACCTTTATTCACACTTGTAAGAATGTAATTAGTGCCTTGATACCTACTTTCATTATCGGTAGTTTGTCTCACGTTTGTTAACAATATATGTTAATGATCGGTAATCAAACGAAATCTCATTGTGTTCGACCTCAACTCCTTTATTTACATGATGTAGAATTGCACCATTGGTGGATCATGTATAAGAATTGAAGACATCAGTTCATAGTCCCAAATTTCATGAGCTATTGTTATCTTTCATTGTACCATTACCTTTGTGACTTCAGTGATCATGGGAGATCATATTGTACTCCATTGTATACATATATCTTCAAATTGATTTTGAGACTAGTTTTACTGGGCCTTGTTCATGACTATGACAACCTTTGGCATGTAGCCACCTTTGTATTGCCTATTCATGGCCATGAACAATTGTTTGGTATATTTTCACATGGATCTGCAATGTAATTCAAATTGACAGCCATGTGCGCAAAGTCAGTAAAGATTGTAATATTCTCATGAGAAAATAGTTCATCTAGCTCAGTCTCCATTACTCCACTTCTGGGTATTATAATGTATTTCTGTCATCACAAATACGCCTCTTACCTCACACATTAGGGGGCATCTATTATAGAAATATTTTCCTCACTCTATGAAAATTTCCTCAGAAGGCCTTTTCCATTTCCCTATGTATATTTGAAGTCCCTTTTTGCAATTCCCAGAGCTAAAAATAATATTTTCCACATATATGCACCCTAACTATTGTACAACATGTGTATACTCATGTTACACCATTACAACCCATGTACATTGGGTTTTGTGCCCAAAATTAAAAAATGGTGTCGGGTTTCCATGTCATGTCACGAGATCCATGATCCTTGACCTTCCATATACTAGAAACATTTCGACTCAGCCCTTCAATTCCATTTGAAGGCTATAAATGGGCCATATCCAAGCTGTGGAAAAGAGGAGAAGAATTCAAATTTGAGAGCAAATTTACTCTGGAGAAATTATTCATTTCATATTGAGTCTACATCCCTTTATCCTTTTAAGTCTCAACACATTGTTCAGCCCCCAAGCTCTTCCCTACTTGATGGAGAACCTTGGTGTCTCTCTTATATGAGCTTGCCTTTGGTGGAGGATTGAAGTAGTGGAGGCTCAGCTGGAAGGGACTTAGTTTCTCAGTTCCAAACCATGCAGACAAGGAAGTTTGTAATTCATACACTTATGTTGATTATATTTTAATATAAATACTCTTTTCTCGTCCAAATAATGTCTTGAAAATATTTAAATTGTTATTCCATGGGCATATTTGTTATGAATATTGATGGATTATCCTATTGAATGTGTTAACTTTATATATTATCACCATATTTTGTGTTTCTTGGTTATTGCGGAGAAGTTGCAGGTGTATTTCTTTGAGTCAAATGATCAATGGTGGACTTCATCGGATGTCTGGATGAGGTAGGCTCTTTATCTTGTCTTGTTAGCATATTTATTTATATAGCATACTTGAGATTGGAGTTGATTTCTGCAGTAATTTCCGTCTGTTGTGGTTTACCCCATGCCATAGAGAGATTTTCCTCGTAACAATCCATTGGGTTATATTAGAAAAAAAACCTTATCATTAACACAAATTCAAGAGACAAATACTGCCAACATGAGGACAATCAATATCAAGATCATCACACCCTTCAATCTTGTATCCAACTACAAATTATTACAACGAAATAACCCAGGTAAATAACCAATGTTAGCAACCAATTCCTCCAATTCTAGATCTTGAGTAGGGTATATCCTTTCCAGATGTTCAACCTATTTGGGACTACATGATTGATGAGCTGCTTGGCATGGGTCAATAACCATGGGGGAAATTTCCATTCTAATCCTACTAGGACCATAATATCATTTTCATTCCTTTAATACAATTTTGTTACCAATGATTAAGATAGATTTTTCCCTATGTTTAGATCATGTTTCCATCATGAAACAACCTAGAAAAATGATAAGCACTCATAGTATATTGATTATAATTTTATCATTAGATTCAAACATCCCACCAGATTAGGAATTAAGATACATTTTTTCGAGGTTCCTTATCTTATTTAAATGACTCAGACTTATCAGAGTGATTTGGGGAATATATTACCATCATGTATTTAATAGTGAATTTGAATAATCCCAAATTGTAAAATTTATACATTCACAATGATTGAAGAGAAGACACCAATCATTGTTGAAGGCTCATCCACCATTATTGTCATTTTTTTAAGGATAAAATCTCAAGAACATAGTGATATTACTCGAAACAGTGAAGAACATTTACCACAATCCTTTAAATCAGTCAAATCACACATTAAAAGTGTTCATTATTTAGGTTTTGAAGGAGACACCAAACTTATACTGAAATTTGTATTGAACAACCCTTAAGAACAATCTAGAAATCAAGGTAATGTGACCATATCATACCAAGGCATTGTATGGTTGCTTACATTGATTGGATTTAGGATGTTCTAGATCATAAATAAACTCACACATTGAAATACGTCTGAGATCTAAAATTTATGCAGCATATAAACCCTAATTTCCTTAAGTTTTATCATTTGTCATAATCAAAAGTCAAAATATGTTGTTGCTAATGGGATATGTGAACATTATAATGATGCTTATAGGTATGAAATTTCCAATGAAACCATTCAACTCAGGTTTAGGGTTAGGGTTTCTCTCACTTCATCAGTTCATTTTGTTACCTTTCTTCACTTCTTTAAAAGGCCACATCCTGAGAGAAACCTCAAGAAGATAACTTTTCATAACCTTGACTATTCATAGTTCAATCAATCACTCTTCATACGATTATAGGGCAATGATAATAGACTCTTAATTTCTCTATGAAGTACAAAACACATACAAGGATTACCACCCGATAAAAGTACATGTCAAAATGACATAATCCCATGAAGAAAATAAAAATAACTCTAGGAAAGGTAGCCACTTATAGTGTTATGTTCCCAATCTCTTACTCCCCTCCTTCAATAGTAATAACATCCCCACTACAATACAATTAGCCTTTTCAAGCATGTTGAAAGAATTTCTTTTCTTCTATTCCTAGGAGAGTTTGCACTGATATTTTCATTCTAGTGCCACCAAAAATGCATTGAGTGCCAACTTGGAATAATAATACAAAAAATTGCAGAATTTATTATTTAATCATAATCAGGACCATTGGAGTAAATAATTAGTGGGTGTGTTCCTTTTATGCCATAGATATCCCTACATTTTATTTTTCCATCCCTAACAATATCCCTAATAACACCACCTTTGATTATGATGTGTGTCATCCCCAAGAAAACTACTCTACCTCTACTCCTAGTACTCGCGTTGACTCAACTGGTCTTGTGAGATTTAGGGCATATATAGTCTTGTGAGATTCAAGGCATATCTGTAGAGGTTGATTGATGAAAATTATTGTGGTTTACACTTAAATATGGAAGAGAACACTACTACATATTGAAAATTTTGCAACGACCACTTGCGACGAAAGTACTCTTTCGTCGCAACATGCAAGAGAAAAAGTTCAAGTTTTTTAAATCCACCCTGTATTCGTCGCAATATCGACGCAGGTAGTTTGACCAAATTATTATGGTCAATGTTTGTCGCAAGAGTGATGACTATACTTTGTCTGTCGCAAGAGCGACGTATGACTTGTTGGATCATGTTGTCATTGATGCCAATGGTTTGATTGATTGATGTCAAGTGATTGATTGATGTCAAAGGATTGATTGACTGATGATTTATGTAATATAATATGTATTGTCCTTGATGAGAATGCATATATGAATATGGATCAATGA
>SNQJ01S0073689.1:70580-82844 GCA_010110895.2 Picea sitchensis
ATGGATCTGTATTTAATAAAGACAACTCAATTCTATCTAAACAACTTGAAAATAAAGTCTCTAACAACTAAACTTAATAATAGAACTGTCTTCAATCTCCAAAATCTCCATCTACGTCCTTCAGCTCTTGATATTTGCAATGTGGTGAAAATAGCAGGACACCTATATTTGACTGTTCGATTTCCCAACGTTTATGGTCAGTTTTTTAGGAAATGGTTTTGCAGGTGTTACCAAAAAATATCTCGACTCCCTGATGCTGAACTTCCTGCATGCGATCCAATAGCCCACTGATACACTGGAGCCCCTTCAAAACCTGTTTGGAATGAACTGTGTTGTCCTTGGCTTCAAAAATTAGTTTTCGAGCTTTCAACAGTGCAAACGTTTAATTTTTCGCGGGTTAGCTGTTGAAAGCCCTCACTTTCAACAACGCACAGGTCATAAAATGATAGCTTTGCACTGGTGAAAGTCCCGATTGCTCTCAAAATGGGATTTCACATCCAAAATTTGGATTTCATCAAAATTTATTGTGTTCCAGACTTCTCACCTTGCATATTGACGGCGACTTGAGGGAGAACCTTAAGATCTGGATGAGATTTTTCCCTCAATTTTTTTTTCAACCTCCTTATCTGTCTTTTGAGTCGTTTGGCAAGCCACCACAAGCTATTATAGTCTTTGGTGAGTTTTTTCTTCCTTTTCTTCTCTCTAACACTTTGCTTAGCCAATATTTCAAACGCAGCATTGGTCTTGGCGAAGTTATCAGATAACCTCTTATACCTTTCTTTAATCACCCGCTCCAAGACCTCTTGTTGGGCAATTACCTCCTTGAGATGCTTGATCTTCTGAGACCTTTTCGATTTGGAGTTTTTTGATGATTCTCCCTGTTCTGTCTGATTGAAGGTTTCAAAGTTCTGTGCACACTCAACTGACTGCTCAGGACTCTTGGTGATAGGACATTGGTCTTGCTGCTCTGATTCTGAATCTGAATAGGGAAAGTTTAATATATTCTTCCCTGTACTTTGTTCTGTAGGATGCTCTGTATTTTTCCCTGTGGTCTGCTTTATAGTCTGCTCTGTGGTTTGCTCAAAGTTTAATTTTCTCTTCAACCTGTGGGGCTTGACTCCAGATATTTTGTCTTCTGAAGGCCCTGGAAAGGTCCTTCTTTTTCTTGAACTGCTTTGAGGAGATGGTTGTTTCTTTGAACCCTTCACCTGTTCATTTGCAGTCTGATTCTGGGTTTCAAAACCTTCCCAGAATAGGAAATGTTCCCAGCTCCTTCCCTGTTGTTTCAATTCCTCCAGGATAATCAATTTTATGAGGCTGAAGTGACACAGAGTAGATTTCATGCTCAAGGGTTGAGCTCTAATCTTCTTGCAAACCTTAGCAAAATTTTTATGCAGGAAATAAGGCAAATTAATAGGGGTCTTGCCTGTGAAATGATCCAGTAGTTTGAAGTGGTACATCATCAGTTTATCATATCTTCCCTCCGAAGTAATGTATAATTGGATACCTTTGAACAATTCTTKCCATTCTTCATCCAGATATGAAACTAGCATACCCTTTTTCCATGCTTTATGCCTGTACCCCTCTTTCAAATAAACTCTGAAATCCAAATTTTTGGGAGCAGTGGTTTTAAACCAGCTCTGACCAGTTCTTCGTAAACTTGTAGCTACGGCAATGAAAACCTCATCCAATTTGATTTCCATTGACCCGACACGAGCTTTATTGCCATCAAAAGTCTTGGCAAAGGCTTCTGCTGTAGCCTGGTGGCACCCAACTTGCAACCTTTCGACGAATTCCATACACCTTGCATTCGAAAAATGCTTCTGAACCTCGGGATGTGTTTTTAAAAAGGACAGGTTATCCAGCTCCCTTTTGAGTAGATCACCGCTACGTTTTCTCACCATTATGTATCTTGCAAATCCCGATAATTTGTAACCCCTGTAACTACTAGTCGAGCCGAGGTTCTGCGTTGTTGAAAGCAGTTCGGACTTTGGATTTGTTTTGAAATAAATTAAACTTCAAAATATTTCCAGAGACGATTTGTGATATGGAAACCACTGTTTGATTTGATGTTTCCAGGCCGACGGTACCTCCTCTTTACCTGCATCACCGAACTCGAACTTGCCATCCCGGATGCCATGAGTGTTGAGCGTGAGTTCTGGGCCGGATTCGAATTACAGTCATATTCTGACATGCATAATTGAATTTCTATCATTACCCACTCTCCTCAGCGCATATTTTGGATTTGCCTGATGTGGGGTGATCATATCATCATTACCTTCAGACGTGGATATCACGCACGTGATTCCCGCTTTCTTCAACAACGGCCCGTGGAAAACGCCTCTGTCAACTGTTCGCTTGCCACTTTCACCAGCGCGCGACTCTGTAGAAAATCCCTGTTAGCTGCGGAAAGTATGCACTTTCAACAGCGCACCACTTTTTAAAGAACACTCCTTAGCTATGGAAAGCGTGCACTTTCAACAGCGCACGTCCTTTGAAAAACCGTTCCATCGTTGCGGAAAGTATACACTTTCAACAACGCACGACCCGTGAGGCTAACTTTTGCACCTTTTGAAATTCGCCACTTTCAACAGCGCAAAGACTTATGGAAAGTGTTCCTTAGCTGCAGGAAGCATGTACTTTCAACAGCGCAAGCTCAACTTTTGGACACACGTTAACTGAGGAAAGTGAAAAATGAAAATTTTGAAAAGAAGACTTTATGGGTCAAATTATTTCCTTAAGACAAACCAAAACCTAAATTTTTTCAGCAATAAAAACTCAAAAATAACTTGAGGACACTACTGATAGCCATGCTATCCACTACAAAATTCAACCAAAAGGACGGTTTCATTTTGGGAGTTAACATTTGGCTCCATTTGGGATGGGCATATCCCTGTGAGGTGACCAAGAACCTAGCTAGACTTAGTAGCCTTATTGCAATTTGAAACAGACGTTTGAAAAATAGTTGCTAGTACCATTGGGCATGGATTTATTTGAATGACAAAAATAAAGAAAACATAACTGAAAAAGAAAATATGTACAAGAAGAACCTGGATTCAAAGGAAGCCTTATGAGAAATAGATCTTTAGGAAGCGCCCATTGAAAGGGCCCCCTGATACTGGCTCGCTTGAAAGAGTTTGAAGAGAAAAGGTATTGTTTTGCTGCACCGCTGTTATGACAAAAGGACCTGTCCAAAGAGCCTCAAATTTTCCGTGTTTCCCTTTCTCTTGTTTTGCTGCATCCCACTTTAAGACCATATCCCCTGTTTTGAAGACATCTGATTTGACTTTCTTGTCGAAAGTTTTCTTGATCTTTTCCTGATGCAATTCATTTTTTTCCAAGAGTTGCTCTCTATCTTGATGCAATTCTATCAAATTATGAATCCTCCTAGTCAAATCACTTGGTTCAGAATCAGTTTCTTGTAAGAATTTTGCAACTGGTAATGCAAGTTGAACAGGAAATATGGCCTCAGTACCATATACCAACTTGAAAGGAGATGTACCAATTGATTTCTTACATGTTACCCTGTCATCCCACGAAACAAACTTCAGTTTGGAATCCCAACCTCTAGCATTTTGTTCAAGCAGTTTCTTTATGATTTTGACTAAACTCTTGTTTGATGACTCAGCTAAACCATTCCCTTGCGGATAGTAGGCTATGGAATGTACCAGCTGAATTCCCATCTCTTCACACAATTTCACCAAGTGTTTATCTTTGAATGCAGCAGCATTATCAGTGATCAATCTCTTGGGGCAGCCAAATCTGGCGAATATTTTCTCCTGTAGAAAGTTTATGATGACAGTGTGATTGGCGTTCCGGGTGGGAATAGCCTCAATCCACTTTGTAAAGTAATCGGTGGCAACCAGGATCCACCGATGATGACCACTAGAAGGCGGATGGATCTTGCCTATGAAGTCCAGGCCCCACTGCTGGAAAGGCCCTGTGACCACTATAGGTTTGAGAGGAAGGGACTTCAGTTGTTTTTTACCTTCAAATCTCTGACATTTGTCACATGTTTTCACAAACTCATATACATCTGAAAATAAGGATGGCCAATAATAACCAGATCTTAAGATTTTGTGTGCTGTAGTTTTCCAATAGTGATGTCCTCTGCATTCACTATTGTGAAGTTCACACATTACTTTAGTTGCCTCCTCTTGATTTACACACCTCAACAATAAACCAATGGGATTCTTCCAGAACAACAAATTGTCATTGATGCAGAAATTTATAGCTCTAAGCTTCAAAGCCCTTCTTTGAGTCTTTGTAAAATATGATGGTACTGATAAAGTCTGCAGAAACTGAATGATATGGCTGTACCATTTGCAATCTTCTAGATGAACTGAAACCTGCATTCCCTCACCTTCTTTGTTCTCTGAAGACGGAACATTTTCTGCATCAATACTCATCAGATTTATGTCAAGCAGCCTGCAATTCTCCTCTGCCAGGAGTTTGGCAAGACCATGGCCTTTCACTAGCTTTGTTGGTTTGATTTCAACATCGAACTCAATCAATCTGGCTATCCACTTACTCCTTTTTCCATCAATGTCAGGTTGGACAAGAACATCTTTAACTGAGCTGGAGGGAACAAAAGCTATTACCTTTGCCTGAAGAATGTAGACCCTGAATGCTTTTAGTGACTTGACAAGTGTATAGGCTTGTTTTTCCAACAGCTCATACTTTACCTCTGTGTCCCTCAATACCTTACTAAAGAAGGCAACTGGTTGTTCTTGGTCATCAGCATTCTTCTGCAAGAGTACTGTTGCGATCGTATCATTGGAAGAAAATGAAAAAATGTAAAATACCTTGGAAAAATCGGGACTGATCAACACAGGGGCTATTGTGATAGCTTCCTTGATGGCATTAAATGAATTTATGGCTGCTTCAGTCCACTTTATCTCAGATTCTTTCCTTAACATAGCAGTGATATGCTTTGTGAGTTCAGCAAAATTCACTATAAATCTTCTGACAAAATTAATAGTCCCAAGGAAAGACTAAATGTCTTTCTTTGATCTAGGAAGAGACAGATTTTTAATTTCTTCTACCCTCTTTGGATCAATCTTAACCCCATCAGTTGAAACAATATGCCCCAATAATTTTCCCTCCTTAAGTGCAAAATTTGATTTTTTCGGATTAAGAGAGATGCCATACCTTCGACATTTCATAAATGTCCTTCTTAAGTGCTGCAAATGAAGTTCGTGGCTGCTTGAGAAAACAGTGATATCATCAAGATAAATCAGGACAAATTTATCTTTCTCCCCAATGAAAGCAATGTCCATTGCTCTTTGGAATGTCGCCCCCGCATTTATCAATCCAAAGTGCATCTTCTCGTACATAAACGTACCCCATGGAGTAGTAAAGGCAGTTTTTTCTTTATCTTCCGGATGGACAGCAATCTGATTGTATCCAGAAAACCCATCAATAAAGGACATTACCTTCGATCCTGACACTTTCTGCAACATATGCTCCATTTTAGGCAGAGGGTAGTTGTCTTTCCTAGAGAATTTGTTCATATTTCTGAAGTCGATGCAGAGTCTGATCTCCCCATTCTTCTTCCTAACCGGCACAAGATTAGCAATCCATTCTGAATACCTGAGAGGAATGATAATGCGGGCATCCAACAGTTTCTTAATTTCTTTTTCCATTGTGGGAAGCAGCAAGGGGTTGAAGGATCTAAGCTTCTGCATGAATGGTTTGGTGTCTTTATTCAAGGGAATTTTATGTTGAATCACCTCTGTGTCAAAGGTTTTCAAATCATCATACTGCCAAGCAAAGATGTTTGCAAATTCCTTCAGCAATTCTCCATAATCGGCCCTTTGTTTTTCAAACAAATGTGAGGCCAAGTTGACACATTTGGTATCTTTCTCACTGGCCACATTATACTGGAAAACATATGACTCTTTTTCCCCGCTTTGCAATTTGACAGCCACATCGTTGTTGTTGAACAACCTTTCCAATGGGACCAAACCTTTTGGAATTCTGTTGGTGGACAGCTGAACTATTTCATGAGCTGTAATTTGGCTCTTGAGCTTTGTCTACTCAACTTCATTGTCATTTTCGTTCTCCTGATCAATCTGTAGATCTGCAAACTCATCTATCACTGCAAGGAATCGGGTGAGTTCAGCATCGTCCTCAAAGACTTTCCAAAATTTTACATTATCAGGAAGAGAGGGCCTATATTTAACTTGAATTTCGTAAGACAATTTGTGAGGCAGAGGGGGAATAAATGCACAAGCATACACAGCCAATGAATCAGCCAATTCATTCATGGCTCTAGGTATAAATGAAATCTTAAAATCTGCAAAATCACTAATTTCCTTCAGTACTTCATCTCTATATGCCTTCATCCTGACATGCTTGGCTTGAAAGGACTTATTCACCTGCTGAATAATCAAATCTGCATCTCCAAATACCTGCATTTTCTTAATGCCCTTCTCCTTTGCTGCGTTCAGCCCCAAAAGTAGTGCTTCATACTCAGCAATGTTATTAGTCACTTTAAAATCAAGTTTAAAGGAGAAATGGGAAGTTTTCTTAGAGGGAGAAATGAATACCACTCCTGCTCCAGTTGACTCCTTAGTGTAAGCACCGTCAAAGAACATGGTCCAGAGATCATCCTATGTTGTTTCTGTGGGCTGAACTGTGATCTGATATGTGGGTTTCCTGAGCAGCAATGTATCAGGCAGTGAATCGTCAATTTGCAAGATACAAGATCCCATATCTGTGTCGACTGCATAAATAGGATGATTGGATGGGTTCTTCTCATCACTGATCACATATGCCATCTGAGATTCCCTGTAAAGTTTTCTGTTCACCCCTCCGAAAACAGGGATAGTAGCGTAAGAGAGATCCATTTGAAGAGTGCCACCTAGCCTCTTCATCCATGATCTTGATAGAAGGCAACCAAATTTTGGGGGTATGTCAACCACCACTATGTCCATCACCATTGTCTTCATTGATGCTTGGGTCAAGGTTACAGCCAAATCCTTAATCATCCCAAGGAATTTGACTTTTCAAGAATCAAAGGAGAAAAGGTCATGATAAGGCTTGGTGATTTCCAGCCCAAGCTCATCCATGACAGCTTTTGGCATCAAATTGTGCGAAGCACCGGAGTCCAACAAACAATTGTGCAGTGTTTTTTCATGAATGTTTAAAGTGATGTAGAAGGGAGGACAACTTTCATCTCTATATTCTACCATTTGGCCCAGAGTGATGGTTGGATTATCATCATAAATGTTGAGGACATCAGCATAATGAGATACAGACTGGGGATCTAAATTTTTGAGAATATCCTTTTTAAACATCTCATTTTTCATCAGCTCAACAAGAGGAATAGGAATCTTAATCTTTTGTATTTCAGCCTCAAAATTAAAAGAGTATGGAACCTTATCAACAGTTTTATCAGAAATTTTTACCTGACTTGAAGGGGCTTCCTGACTCTTCTGTTGTTCAACAAGAAGCTGACTCTCTGAAGTTTGGTGGCTGACAGGGGCAGCAGACTTCTTGGGAAGAGTTGATGCTTTCACCTTTGAAGAATTTGCTGGATGATCTTCTGATGTATGTTCTTTTTGGTTGACAGAGGTAGCAATCTTTTCAGGAGAGGTTGATGCGTCTGCTTGAGCAACATTAGCTTTAGATCGGAGGTTGTATCTGTTTTTATCCTCTGCTGTGAAAATGCCATCACCAAGGAGATCATCTTCTGTCTGTTGAGTCATTAATGATTCCTCATAATCTTGTTGTGTTAGATAAGACTTCCCTGTCTCTTCTCCAACACAATGAATGTCTCCTTCCCCATCCTCTTGATCTTCGCCATTGTCTTCGTCCATGACTACATTTTGAAGAGGGACTTTTATCCTCTGATCTTCATTAGAATTCCTATCTCTTTGAAGAATCTGAGTTTGTGGATTATTCCTTCTGTAAGGAAAATCATTTGGATTTCTGGGGGAAAAAGCATTTGGCTCTTTTGCTCTTGCTGGTGGTTGATTCTGAACCTTCAACTTTGACATTTCTGATGTTAGACTGTCCAACAGCTTAGCCATATTGTCCATTTTACTGTTAGAAGAAGAAGAGGACTCGACATCAGACTTCTTCTTCTCAGCTCTTCCTTTAAGCTTCTGAGATGCTGTAATGTTTGACTCAACTTCGAGGGCGACATCTTGCATTAAAGAAAGCGTGGTTGATCGTCTCTCTCTAAGGATAAGACAAAAATATGAATCAAATGCAGCAGAAAATGTGATTTTTGTCGATGCATCACTTGGTTTAATCTCTGCAGGGATCTTACCAAACATTTTATTAAATCTCTTGATAAAGTCTGAGACCGATTCTCCATCCTCCCTCTTCAAATTTCCAAACTCAGAAATGTAGTATAAGAGATCTCTTCTTTCTCCCCAATGCTTCAAGAATAATTCATCTAACTGTTCAATGCTAGTGATTGAATTCGTTGGTAGCTCTTTGAACCATTTTCGGGCTTGGCCATCCAAACTCTGAACGAAAACTCTGTTCCACACATCTTCTTCTGAAATATTTATGTTTTCTGCATAAGCATAAAATGCTTCAATGTGTTCTTCAGCTGTATACTCCCCTGCTCCTGTAAACTTCGGCATATATTTCTGGTAGTTGCCTGTTGGCATGGAAGACAGGGGGTTTGGCAAGACAAGTGGGGCATATCTGTTTGCCAAGATTTGTTCCATCCTGGTCAAAGGGGCAGCCATGACAGTCTTGGTGGTTGATAGAGACAAGGAACTTGTAGGAGATGATGGAGGAGATGAGGAACTCGTAGGAGATGATGGAGGAGATGAGTTTCCTGAGTTAGAATAGAATGGTTGTCTTACTTCACCCTGAGCAAAAGTTTTGGAAGTAGGTGGAAAGTAAGAGGCGTTATAAAAATGACTGAGCAACAAAGCTAGATGTTCTTCTCCCTTAGAGGACAGATCATGAAGAATTTCTTCAAGAACATGCAGATTGGTGTAAGTGTGTAAAACACCTTTCGAAGGTTTGATGGGTGATGAATCAAAAGAAGATGAAGAGGAATCTTCTTTCTATCTGGAAGATTCAGTATTCAATTCTTTTGGATGGGATGAAATGTCAATCTCAAGGACAGAATCAGTAATATTAGAAGAAAAAGAAGGTTCTTCTACTTTAGAAACCTGAGATGAATTTTTTATTTCTTGAGAATTTTGGGTTTCAGCATGGGATTCAACCAAAGACTTTTCAGATATGGAAAGATGAGTATCAGTTGGAATACCTGAATCAATTGCACTTGTAGATCTGGAAGCCCGTCTTTGCAAAGCTTTGCCCTTGCTGATGATTTTCTCTGGACCAGGAACTGATGTCGTCAATGGGCCTTCTGGGTTTGCCCTGGTGTGAGTTCTTTTGGGAGCCACTTCGTTTCAATGGAGTCGCCAGATAGAAAATGTACAACCTGATAGTGTCTATTTCTTGTCTATCATAAATAACTAGATCTATGTCGTCTCCCAGAGAAGCTGAGCTTCGATCTCCTCTCCCCGGAAACGGCGCCAATTTGTTATCACTCCAAGAAACCCTTTGTGGTTGCAGACCAAAGGTGCTTGGTAACTTAAGAAATGAATGTTTTTTGTATTTTGTAAATGTGGATCAATGGGATAACTCAATTCAGCTTATGGCATTCAGACATCACAATGGTAATCAAATAGACAGTGCTTTCCAAGATTGGTCAATCAGCAAAATAGATTTCAGTGGATGAAGAAAAGATTGTTCATAAACCAGTACAAAGTAGGGTCGAATAAACAACTTAAGAAACTAATTATCATGTCATGAACCAAACAATAGGATAACAGCTATTCAAGGTTTGACAACAAGATAACAACGAAGAAGAAATATGAAAAACTGATACCAAAATGGAAAGAAACCTGTGATCTGTATTAACCATGAAAGTCTGAGTACAAAAGTGTATTATAGTCTCCAGAATCGAACCATTGTTTGACATCAAAAACAAGCATTTATAGCCTCTTACAGACAGTTATACAGATCCTAAAAACATGGATCTGTATTTAATAAAGACAACTCAATTCTATCTAAACAACTTGAAAATAAAGTCTCTAACAACTAAACTTAATAATAGAATTGTCTTCAATCTCCAAAATCTCCATCTGCGTCCTTCAGCTCTTGATATTTGCAATGTGGTGAAAATAGCAGGACACCTGTATTTGACTGTTTGATTTCCCAACGTTTATGGTCAGTGTTTTAGGAAATGGTTTTGCAGGTGTTACCAAAAAATCTCTCGACTCCCTGATGCTGAACTTCGTGCATGCGATCCAATAGCCCACTGATACACTGGAGCCCCTTCAAAACCTGTTTGGAATGAACTGTGTTGTCCTTGGCTTCAAAAATTAGTTTCCCAGCTTTCAACAGTGCAAACGTTTAATTTTTCGTGGGTTAGCTGTTGAAAGCCGTCACTTTCAACAGCGCACAGGTCATAAAATGATAGCTTTGCGCTGGTGAAAGTCCCGATTGCGCTCAAAATGGGCTTTCACATCCAAAATTTGGATTTCATCAAAATTTATAGTGTTCCAGACTTCTCACCTTGCATATTGATGGCGACTTGAGCGAGAACCTTCAGATCTGGATGATATTTTTTCCTCAATTTTTGTTTCAACCTCCTTATCTGTCTTTTGAGTCGTTTGGCAAGCCACCACAAGCTGTTGTAGTCTTTGGTGAGTTTTTTCTTCCTCTTCTTCTCTCTAACACTTTCCTTAGCCAATCTTTCAAACGCAACATTGGTCTTGGAGAAGTTATCAGATAACCTCTTATACCTTTCTTTAATCACCCGCTCCAAGACCTCTTGCTGGGCAATTACCTCCTTGAGATGCTTGATCTTCTGAGACCTTTTTGATTTGGAGTTTTTTGATGATTCTCCCTGTTCTGTCTGATTGAAGGTTTCAAAGTTCTGTGCACACTCAGCTGACTGCTCAGGACTCTTGGTGACAAGACATTGGTCTTGCTGCTCTGATTCTGAATCTGAATAGGGAAAGTTTAATATATTCTTCCCTGTACTCTGTTCTGTAGGATGCTCTGTATTTTTCCCTGTGGTCTGCTCTATAGTATGCTCTGTAGTCTGCTCAAAGTTTGATTTTCTCTTCAACCTGTGGGGCTTGACTCCATATATTTTGTCTTTTGAAGGCCCTGGCAAGGTCCTTCTTTTTCTTGAACTACTTTGAGGAGATGGTTGTTTCTTTGAACCCTTCACCTGTTCATTTGCAGTCTGATTCTGGGTTTCAAAACCTTCCCAGAATAGGAAATGTTTCCAGCTCCTTCCCTATTGTTTCAATTCCTCCAAGATAATCAATTTTATGAGGCTGAAGTGACACAGAGTAGCTTTCATGCTCAAGGGTTGAGCTCTAATCTTCTTGCAAACCTTAGCCAAACTTTTATGCAAGAAATAAGGCAAATTAATAGGGGTCTTGCCTGTGAAATGATCCAGTAGTTTGAAGTGGTACATCATCAGTTTATCATATCTTCCCTCTGAAGTAATGTACAATTGGATACCTTTGAACAATTCCTTCCATTATTCATCCATATATGAAACTAGAATACCCTTTTTCCATGCTTTATGCTTGTACCCCTCTTTCAAATAAACTCTGAAATCCAAATTTTTGGGAGCAGTGGTTTTAAACCAGCTTTGACCAGTTCTTGGTAAACTTGTAGCTATGGCAATGACAGCCTCATCCACTTTGATTTCCATTTACCTGACGCGAGCTTTATTGCCATCGAAAGTCTTGGCAAAGGCTTCTGCTGTAGCCTGGTGGCACCCAACTTGCAACCTTTCGATGAATTCCATACACCCTGCATTCGAAAAATGCTTCTAAACCTCGGGATGTCTTTGTAAAAAGGACAGGTTATCCAGCTCCCTTTTGAGTAGAGCACCGCTGCGTTTTCTCACCATTATGTAGCTTGCAAATCCCGATAATTTGTAACCCCTGTAACTACCAGTCGAGCCGAGGTTCTACGCTGTTGAAAGTAGTTCGGAATTCGGCTCTGTTTTGAAATAAATGAAACTTCAAAAGATTTCCAAAGACGATTTGTGATATGGAAACCACTGTTTGATTTGATGTTGCCAGGCCGGTAGTACCTCCTCTGTACCTGCATCACTGAACTCGAACTTGCCATCCCGGATGCCATGAGTGTTGAGTGTGATTTCTAGGCCGGATTCGAATTACAGTCATATTCTGACATGCATAATTGAATTTCTATCATTACCCATAATTGGATAGCATATTTTGGATTTTCCTG
>SNQJ01S0073690.1:0-13778 GCA_010110895.2 Picea sitchensis
CCTATAAAACATAATTACAATTCCTTTCAGAATATGATTTACAAGATGGCTTGACCTTGGGGACACTACAATCCCCCTCCCCTTATTTCTGCCCTATCCTCATTGCAACTTACACTATCTCTACAAGCCTTTCAAAATTTTCAAAAAGATGTGGGTACCCTACCCACATAGTATCTGTATGCTCCCATGTCGCATCCATAGGACTGTACTAGGTCCACTGGACCTTTACAAGATCTATAGCTCGATTCCGAAGTTGCTTGCTTTTCTTGTCCAATATGCACACAGGATGCACTTGCAGGACACCTTCTGGTTCCACCTGAATCACATTCCAATTGATAACATGATTAGCATCAGGTACGTATTTCTTAAGTAGTGAAACATGAAACACATTATGTAGTCATAGATGCAGGTAATGCAAGCATGTATGCAACTGGCCCAATTCTTTCCAGGATCTCAAATGGCCCACAAAATCTTGCTGCCAATTTGGCGGAACTTCCCAACTTCAGGGAACTCCTGCTAGTATTCACTTTCAGGAAAACATGGTCACCCACTTTGAATTCTCTATGGGTTCTGTTACTATCAACGTAACATTTCTGCCTGTCCTGGGCAACTTTTAGATTCTGTTTGATTCTTATCATTTGATCTTCCATCTCTTTGAGCAGTTCAGGCCCAACTACTGCTCTGTTAGCTGGATTATCCCAACTCACTGGAGTGTTTCACTTTATTCCATAAAGTGCTTCGAATGGGATCATCTTCAATGATGCATGATACCCATTATTGTAGGCGAATTCTACCAAATGCAGGTAGTCTTCCCACCTTGATGGTTTATCCATCACATACATTCTCGGTATGTATTTTATTACCCTATTCACCCTCTCTGTCTGACCATTAGACTTAGGATGATACACTGTACTAAAGTTTAGATTCATTCTGAATCCTTTGAACAGTCCCTTCCAGAAATTTGAAGTGAATTTTCGGGTCCCTATCAGACACAATTGTCTTAGGAATTCCATCCAAGCGTGCAACTTCTTTTAAAAAGATATTAGCAACATCAGCTTCTCTGTGTGTGGTTTTCAATGGAATAAAATGGGCAGATTTTGTAAGCTTGTCCACCACCACCATGGTTGAATCATGCTGCTTTCTTGTTCTGAGCAGTCCGGTGATAATTTCCATTGTTACCACGTCCCATTTCCACTCAGGAATGGGTAAAGGCTGCAGCAACCCTGCTGGGTGCCTATCCTCAGCCTTAACTTTCTGGCACTCCATACATCTGGCGATGTATTCAACGATTCCCTTCTTCAGACCCAGCCAAAAGTAATGGCTTTTGACTGCTGTCAGAGTCTTTTGATATCCGAGATGTCCATCATAAGCCACGTTATGCATTTATTTTAGAATTGTCAGCTTCAAATATCGAACATTGGGTACATACACTTTGTTTTTATATAGAAGTAAGCCATCAGTTCCCAAGGTGTAAGTCTCCTTGGGTGGTCTCTCACGTTGTTGTAGTTTTTCTACTAGACCTTTGTACTGCAAACCAACATTTGCAGCTCCCAAAATTCTGTCTTTCATCTCAATCCTGTACAAGCTAATGGTTGTAACATGTATTTCGTGCACTTTTCTACTGAGTGCATCAACCACCTTATTTTCTTTCCCTTTGATATGATTGATATCAAAGTCATAATCGCACAGAAACTCCATCCATATGATTTGCCTAGCATTTAAAGTCGGCTGATCAAATACATATTTCAGATCGTTGTGGTCTGTTCTCGACTCGAATCTCTTGCCCATGAGGTAATGTCTCCATTTCCTCAAGGCCTGGACAATTGTTGCTAGCTCTAAATCGTGAGTGGCATAATTCCTCTCATGCTCCTTCAACTTTCGGGACTCATAACAAACTATAAATCCCTCTTGGCTGAGAACTCCTCCCAGTCCCCTCTTACACGCATCTCTGCACACCACGTAATCCTTATTTGGATTGAAATCTTCAGGATTGGAGCGCTAGTTAGTAGCTTCTTCAATCGCTGGAAGTTTCTCTCACATTCTTCAGTCCACTAGAACTTCCTCTCCTTCCTTTGCAAGGAAGTAATAGAATGAGCTATCTTTGAGAATCCGGCTATAAACCTTCTATAGTATCCTGCCAGACCCATAAAAGATCTAACCTATACCACATTCCTTGGTGCTGACCATTCTCGAATGGCCTCAACCTTTTTAGGATCCACAACGATCCCTTATTTTGATATAATGTGTCCCAAGTAATGAATCTGCCTTTGATAAAATGAGCACTTGCTCAGTTTTGCATACAACTGGTGTTCTTTGAACACCTACAACACCATTCTCAGGTGTTGCTCATGTTCTTCCTCTGTCTTGGAATACACCAAGATGTCATCCAAGAAGACTATGACAAACTTGTCCAAATAATCTCTGAACACTCCATTCATTAAGCACATGAAAATAGCAGGAGCCACTGTGAACTCATGATGACCATAGCTTGTTCTAAAGGCAGTCTTGTTGATGTCCTCATCATTTATTCTCACTTGGTGATATCCAGATCTAAGGTCTATTTTTTAAAATATTTTCGCATCCTTCAACTGATCAAAAAGATCATCAATCCTTGGTAGAGGATACTTGTTCTTGACAGTGGTGTTATTCAACTGCCGAAAATCAATGCATAGCCTCAATGTCCCATGTTTATTTTTTACGAATAGGACCGGGGCTCCCCACGGTGACATGCTGGGGAAAATGTATCCTTTCTTTAGTAGCTCTTCGAGCTGCAATTGCAACTCCTTTAGCTCTGGTGTACTCATTCTATATGGGGATTTTGAAACTAGAGCTACTCATGGCCTCATATTTATATAAAAATCGATGTCCCTCTTTGGTGGTAGTTCAAGTACCTCCTAAAATATGTCCTTGAACTCTGTGAGTACCTCATGGTCTTCCAGGTTTGAGACCGCATCAATGAGTGCTTCTTCCACCCAAGCTACAAATAACTGATAGCCTTTCCGGTAGCATTTCTTCAGCTGCATGGATGAGATTTCTCTAATAGCCATGGCCCTTGGAATTCCTTGGAATGTTACCTGATTTCCCTCTTCGTCTAGGCATGTAAACTTCTTGTTATGATAGTCCAGAAGGGCATGGTGTTGGTCCAACCAGTCCATCCCAATTAAGCAACCATATGAGCCTAAAGGTAGAATATTCAATTCAGCCTTAGTGCTCATTTCTTTCATGTCTACTAAACAAGACTTAACCAATTCAATGACCTTCCTTTTGGTTCATGTGGCCAACTTCACTAGCCGAGACTTTTCATGTTTTCTTCTCGTTAGATACAAACTGTCCAACACTCTAGGATCTATATAACGATGGCTAGCCCCTGAATCTATTTAAATAACAAGTGGTTAGGTGTTGGTTGTACCTTCCACTTCAATCATGTGCGATTTCAATTCTTCTTGTTTATTGTCCAGGGCTGTGTAGATCCTCGGCATTCTACTGCCCATATCCTCCACTGTTTCAGCCTTTTGAACATTATCAATAGTTCTCGCTTTATCTTTTCTGTGGGGGTAGTCTTTGTACCTATGATTCCCTTTAAAGCCCCAACACTCCATAGGTAGCAACCTTGGGATTTGCTCACTCCCTTCAACATTCCTGGGCTCTCTAAAAGATGGCCGTCCCCAAGAACTGTTCCTGAAAAATGGAGGCTTGTTTCCCTTCTGCCTTTGTTCCTTCTTAAACCTCTGCTGGTCATCCCAAGCCTTCAGAAAGGTAGGCTTTTCTCTTTGATTTTCATACAAGAATTTCGCCCTTCTTGTGGTTTCTTCGATAGTCTGAGGATCATCATATTGAATCTTCTCACCCATGGAAGGTGGTAGTCCACTCAGATACCTCTGAGTTTTGACAACCTCAGCTTTTATGAAGGGAAAATACTTCAGTAGTTCCAGAAAATTTCATTCATACTCGTCAATAGCCATGCTGCCCAACTTGAGTTCGAAGAACTCCTTCATATTTTGGTCATAGTATCTTTTGGTCAGGTATTTCTTCTCTAAATACCTCTTAAACTTCTTCCATGTGACCTCTTTCTCTCAGATGTGTTGCACCTGCACCAACTGATCCCACCACATGGATTCTTTTCCTTTCAGTTGGTACATTGTAATTCTTCCTTCTGCATGGGTAGAATAATTCCGCAGTTGGAAGTATTTCTTCATGACCATCAACCATGTTTCGGCATCTTCTTCCTTCTTATGTTCACCATCGAACATAGGTGGTATAATCTTGTTGATTTCCCCTTTCAATTCATCTCTTCTGGTAGGAGATGAGCTTGAACTATTGTGTGTCCCCCTACTGGAATGTCTTTGGGAGAGACTAAGATGTCTGCTACCACTCCTCGACCTCCTTCTCCTCTTGGGAGTCCTGACACTTCTTGATCTCCTTCTCCTCTCAGGGGTTTTGCGACTCTCCATCTTACTTGAGTCTCTTCCCTTCTCGAGTTTCCTCTCTATTATTTCCAGGCTCTTCAACAATTTTAAGTTCAATTCACCCTGCCAATCCCTGACTTTCATGAGCTTTCGTCTATCAGCTTGACGAGCATGGGATTCTCTTTGCAATCCTTCAATGATTTTCATTATATGTCCTTCCTTATCCTTCTCTTTCTCATTCCCATTGGAGTTTGATCCTTCAACTCCCACGTTAACATCCCTTCCTTCCTGTTTGTCTTCTGTTTCCGAGGCAATCTTTACCTGTTCCCATTCCATACTCGGCGTTGGTTAACTGGAGTCTTGACACTCATTGAACTCTGCACACACACTGTGCAATTCAATTCGAAGTTTGTCAGGCCATTAAACCTTCAGGAAAAATCCACAACATTTATAAGCCAATACAAAAAAGAACAAAAAGACATTTGGATTCAAATAAGTTTTCTGAGCTCTTGTTCGGCTTTGGAATTTTTGGGTTTTCGGAACTTCAGAATTTTGGTACCTGGGACTTCGGGTTTTAGGGTTTCGGTTCTTGAGACTTCCAGTCTGGCTTTCCTTCCCAACCCCCCGACTTCCAAAATTTTGGTTCACTTTACTCTCCGAGCCCACAGCATAGTTGTCGCCCTTAACCATAGTGGCACGTGAAATGTTTCGGAGGGTCCAGGTCACAATCGATGATGTGATTGGGTCCCACCTCTCTCATCTGAATTTTCAATTATCTGGCACATGGTACACATCCATGCACCCACGTCCATTCCAAGAAAGGAATCCAATGGTTAGATCCTCTCTCAGATCTACGGCACAGGTCTTTTTAGCATTTCGGGTTTTCAGACATCGGGAGTTCGTGCACCCCTCATCTCAAACTTCCATCTACCTAGATCCCAAAAAGATGCTTTACTCCTCTGTCGAACCAAACGGTCGAGTCCCTTCCTATAGTCTACAGTGAAGATCGTTTTGGGATTTCGAGTTTCAGGTTTTCGGGGGTGTTCACATCCCTCACTTCCCATCTCTTGACTTTTGTGAAATCTGAAAGGTTTCATGACTAACTCGAGCGTTACTCCACCATATCTAACGGTCGATTCTTCCTCCCAGATATACCACATAGATCTCCATTGTTTTTGGGTTTTCGGGAACTTGCGTATCGCGATTCCCACGTTCCTATGCAATTCGAAATGCGTTTTTAAACACTGCGCATAATTTCCATATACGACTGTCATGAGGATTCGCCTTCCCTCGCGAACAGATCCTAACTCTCCAGCACTGCTGGTGTGCGGTCCTCTCTCCCTCTAGCCATAGACCACACCTACTGTGGTTTCACAACACCGCTATACCTCCTGAGCTTACTAGGATCTAAAATTGGTCCTCCAGAAATAATTTCTCCTCTCACCATTGGTACAAAGACCACTCAACTGGCCCATCCAGGCTCAATGTCGAAACCTTGGCTCTGATACCAAACTGTAACACCCCCCAACCACCATCTAGGCCGGGGCATGTCACCTTAAGACACTCTGGGCTGCAAAATACCAAACTGTAACACATAAAGTCCAAAACTCATACAAGCGTTATAGTTATAACATGTACTAAATCAAGTTGTGAAATGCAATTTAAAGGCGTTATAGTTATAACATGTACTAAATCAAGTTGTGAAATGCAATTTAAACATCATAAAGTAGAAATGCAATTTAAACATCAAAGCATGCTAAAAGTCCATTCACTGAAATCATACTAATACTTTGGGTTGTTATTGATTCTGTTGCAGAGAGTGTTAATCAAACAGCCGGCCACTGTAACTTGAACGACTTCGCGTGGAATATCACGAAACCTGTAGAGAAAGAGTGGGTAGAATGGGTTGATATTGGAGTGAGAAATAGATGTATATACTGCGATGYSAAGGACGTGAATTTAGCGCTGSTSRCTGCTGATCACACCCGCGACAATGTTGCTCTGAAGAAGCCCATTCCGGCGGGCAAATCCCAGATTTTCCGTTATCAAACCCGCGTTTCAGTCGTCGACGAAGTGCAGATTGTCAGAGCCGACTTTGTCAACTGCCGCCCATAGTCCGGACCGTGCGGCACTTCGAGTTTTGCTCTTGAGTATTCGTATAGGCCGTAGCCTCCGTAATAAAATATGTTGTTCGCGAATATTTTGTTGCATTTGTTTTGTTCGAATATTATAAGTTAAAGTTGTTCTCATTTTCAAGCCACGGTGTATTAGACATGCATTCTATTCTATTCCATGCTGTAACTGTTGTTACTTTTGAAAGTACATCAAAATCCATGGATCCGTTTCTTCAATTCTGACGGTATATAGAGTAGAAAAAAAAAAAAAAAAATTTAAAAAACAATAAAGACAGTTTATACTGTTTATCAAATTCAACTAAGTTTAGTGTTGAGAGTTAGGTTTTAGTGTTGAGAGTTAGGTAAAAGAAGCATATTTTTTTTAATGGAGTAGGAGAAGTAAATAGGTCCACTTTTCTGGTAAAAAAATAGATATGAATCTGGTCAAATTTTCAGGGGTAGTCTGTGTTCTGGTCTGGTTAGAAATTTCAAAACCTAAAAAAAAAAAAAAAATCAGGAGAAAAAATTGCTCTCAGTTAGCCCACTCCTTTTTTATACATCATAGTTTTTTTTAAGTACATCATAATCCATTGATCTGTTTCTTCAATTTTGACAGTATATAAAAGAAGATAAAAAACTCCCTTATAAAAATAAGATAATAAAACATTTTATACTATTTATCAAATTACAATCAATTAAGCTTAGTCTTGAGAGTTAAGTAAAAGAGATATTTTTTTAACACTTGCAAAATTAAATTCTTACCTATAAAATTTTTATTATATTTGAATTTTAAAACATTCATTTCTTTTATAATATCAAAATAAAATATTAATTATTTATATTATCAACTTACATAAATCTCAAGAAACCAAAAGGATGTTCTTCAACATATATCCTTCATCTTAATTTTAAGATTACAATTTGGATGAATCATTTGGATGAAGTGTAATGATGTATTGTAACATTTCATTCCTGGTGCAATAATTGTATATATAATCAATAGCTGCCTTGTCAGACTCTCATACATAATGACAACCTGAAATGTACATAGTGTTGTAATTATTATTATCATAGTCCTTCCTCACTCTTCGTGAAGGCAGATAGTAAAAAATCCTCTGTTTGGTATTAAGCCTAGGTGTATGAAAATTTCAGGTACAGTAAATGATGATCCAGTGAAAATTAGGCATTAGGCTAGTATTTGTAGAAGTAAATATTTTGATGGAGAATTATCAAACTAATTTTACTAATTAATTTTAGCAACAATTAACTGCTAACATGAAAAAGATTATTCTAAATATATTAAATCATGTCCATAATTTTTTTTTTGTTTGTTAAAATATCTTTAAGTTTGTCTAGTATCAATAGATATACACCTATATATGTTTACTAATAAATGCTTTATTAATAATAGTAATTAAATAAGGTTGTAATAAACAAAAACATGTTAACAATTTTATTAATAAAAATGATGATGTTGATAGAATTTTCTAACAAAGGAAATATTATAAAGATTTTATCCAATATAAAAATGCTGATGTGAATGTAATTTTCTGACACATAAATTATTATAAAAGATTTTGTCAAATCTAATTTTTAACAAATCCAGAAATGATAACTCATCGAGATTACCTAGATGACCTCTATATCTATAAGTAAGCACTATAAAAAGAGGTTTTGACACAAACTTTTTGAGACACATCTATGTAAGGGTCTCACTCACTATTGTATTTAGACTTACCAAATGTTATCTTTTTATATTTAGACATGTTTAAAATAAAATTTAGTTAGGTTGTGTGTTATATTATTATGGACAAGTAAAGTTTAAAAAAAAGGATGTGTATAGTGAACATGGTTTATATCATAATTTTTACAAGATTTCTTATTCCAAGTTCATTTTAGTTACTCTAATAGCTTACTCAATAATGGATGTCATGACTCATGAATATTGGTTTTCATTGTTTAAATTCAAAATGTTGAAAAAGTAGTTTTGATCAAATAAATTATGATTTATAAAATCTTCATAGTATTTTATTTTTTCTCATTGACAACCTTTTTGTTATTCTAGGTTTTATCTTAAAACTTCGTAGAGATCTAATATTGTTCATATTCTTAATTTGTTTATTAAAAATATTTTTGTTCCAATAATTAAATAAGTGATACAATTTCTGTTACATATGAGATGCTAGAACATGGAACCTATCTTTACCCACATCAATCAATTTCTGTTCATAATTTATATATATAATCATGTTTTTAGAATTTTGGGAACTACATCCAATATTGTTCAAGATAATAGAGTAAGGAGTGTTTTATTTAATTTTCAAAATATAGCCTATGAAAATATTAGACATTTGCGTAGTGTTATTCCAACACTTCCTAGGGATGGTACAAGCCTAAACTTAACAACCATACCAAGATAAGAGTGTTAAAAACATTTTGTTCTTATCTCAGTCTTTCTACATTTGTTCAAGAACCCATTAACGTTTTCATCCACTAATGCTTCTCTTCTCAACATTGTGGTTCCAATTCAAATGATAATTGCATTCACTACTTAATTTGTTGTATGATGGAAACTCTTTAAGGGTGTTATCACCATAAAAATAAGAGGATAAATTATTTTCTTACACTTGATTATCAAAATCTTTGTTTAATTGATATTAATGGTATCATAATAATTTTTTCCGGAATTTTTGGAGAGCTTTGAGGTGCTTGTGATCATTAATATATTTTACCAAGTAAAAGGATTATAAGAGAAAAAATGCATTGAGTCCTAATAGGAATTAATGGCTATATTTAAATATATAGTTGCAAGTATGAATATCTTCTCATAATACACATGGAATCGTGACTATTTTTTAATGACATAAACTAAATAATGAAGCAAGCTCACTTGATGGAACCATTAGAGGGGTTTTGAGAAGTGATATTATTCAATCCACTATATGAACTCAATTATCAAGATAATTCTCAAGCTTATTTATCTTGTACCCTCCCTTTCGGGAAATTTCTAGAAAATGATGGGGCGAGTGTGTGCAAGAGGGGGAGTTTGTAGGTGGGATATATTTTCCAATCCACCCTAAATTTATAACTTTTCTCTTGTTTATGACTGCAAATAGGAAAAAAGACAGCTGGTAACATGGTAAAAACATACATCGAGTTGATAGAGAGGGCATTGATATTCATGTAGTTCAAAACAATTGGCGTGGGGTGGGTAGAATTATTTAGTTTTTTTCGATTATATTATTATGCTATCATGGCATGTTGGTTTATTTCATCTTGGTTTTGGATTAGAGGGCTATTTGGCATGTTTCTTCTTTGGTTTTTCTTTCTTTTTCCCTGTGGATCGATATCTTATTATCCTAGTGGATTTACATTTTCTTGTGGGGGTAGTGATGCAAGAGCATCGAACCCCCCCTGTAATCAAATTCAATTTTCAACCTTTTAAGAATGTGGACGTGGCCACGAGGATGCAATTTCTTCGTATTTGGTTAAGTTTGTTGTGATATCTGATGATATTGTGGAGATCAAATTGAATCTTCAGTGATGTGATCCCCTTTTTGTAATTGTGGTTATAAATTTTAAAGTCATGGAATAATGGAATAATGTTTTTCTCTTTGTAACTAGATTCCCCAATTAGTTTGTTTCTTGTTAATTAAATAAATTGAAAATAAAATTTACAAAAAAAAATCCATCATCAATGTTTATGGTAATATAGTTCCACCCTCAAGTATTTCATTTTTCACCATGGAAATAGATTACACGTAAACCGCCAAGTCATCTTAATTATGTTTGAAGAACTCGTCACAACACTTAGGAAATGCAGGAACTCAAAACCAACCATGCCTTTCCAACGACACTCTTGGTTGCAACCATGGTTTAATTCTACTGTCCTACACCTTCACTTTCCCATTCCAATGACTCTCTGCATAAACTCCCTCGATCACCATATATAACTCCACAAACTTTCATAGAACCTTCACTACGATACAAACATGATTCTCTCCATCCACTTCATAAGTACATCTAAGTCCCAAAATTCCTATGCAACCAAGTGAACTCATACCCCATGCCGTACCATATCTAAAAATTAACTACTTACAATTCAAGGAACTATGTAGACACCACCCAACTGCGAAGTCATGTTGTTGTTAACTAACTTGCATAAATCTATGAAGAGTCACCTCATCTAAAGGTTGTGATTGACCCACTCATCTAAAAACCCATCTCGACTCAATTGTTGTTCTTGGTGATGCACAACATGAAGATGTCATTATGAAAATATGCCCAACCAAGTATATTTCTACAAAGATGCTCTAGGTTGTCACTTCTACGATCACCTTCTACGACCACCCTCTACGACCACTTCTTCATCCATCACTACAGGTAGATCTGTGATCAATCTTGTGACAAGTATTTTGTTCTTTTGCCTTTCCCAAGTGCTCGATTCACCCATGAACTATGTGCCTTTCCTTATTAAGGTGTTCACACAGGTCTGGCACTTACTTCCATTGCAAATCAAACAAACCAATACTATGCCCAGACTGTCTCTGTGAAATCTCATACCACATTACCAAACCTTCACCAAGTTTGCGCCCAAATGACCTCTATGATCAAATCTACGACAAGTCTTGTGATGAACTCTGTGATGACTTATGCGACCACCCACCTTGTCAAAATGATTCATTGTCACTACAAAATCTATGCTCGTGTTTTATAATGTGTGTGCCAATATCAACCTCCCATCACACTCTCAACGAGAACCTATGTCATAAAATTGATGCAAAATCTTTATGATGAACTAGTTTTCTCCACCGAAAGGTTCACCAAGTGTGTGGACATTCTCACCAAACAATATTTGTAACAAACTGTGAAACCAAATACATTGTTCCATAACAACACCATTATGACTATGATATCGATGAAGAGCCAGATATTCTTTGATACCATCTATCACGTCCCCATAGGATATGCACCCAATTATTGTGATCGTGCAACTCTTGAATTCATGTAGGATCCCCACGATTCTCACTTGGTTGCATGGAAAAACCAAGGATACTTCATCCAGACTATGACTCTTAACCTAGATCATACCCATACTTAATTCTAGGATACAAGTGAGTCACACTTTTACTCTAGTGAAACTCAGTTTTATACTTAGACATTTTGTTAACAACTTAACACTTATCCACTTAAGAATACATCCACGAAACAAAGAGAGAACTTGTGAAATAAAAAGCAGACACAAAAATACAGTGTGGGTGGCACACAACATGCATAACACCTAACCAAGTCTTATTATTATGAAAAAATTACAATATGAGAACTATTTGCTTGGTTTATATATTGGAAGAGGTGCATGACTCACCTCACTTAAAAAAGACACATACATAGATACACGACCCCAAGACTTACCCGTTGTAACCACTTTTGCAACTCCTGCAATGCACCTCAGACGTGCACCCAAAACAGACTCACTGTCTCTTCTCTGTCACAAGACTTCCCACAAACCTGTGGTTTGGTTTCATACCATGCCTCACCCAGAGCGATGAAAAGACTTCCCCAAAATCCAACGTGACCCTTCTTGCCGCTAGTCCATAGAGTCACCTAAAGGCAAGACAATTCCTCTCATGTGGAGCTAATTATCTTCTTGAGAGTGCTGACCTCTCCTTTCCCAAATGTGCCACAAAATGTTAGAGATGATATTGTATTCCTTGTTGATCCTTCTCAGTTGGGCCCCCTTGTTATTTTATATGGAATCTAAACATCACCTTCATTAATCATCACGTCCTTTCAGTGTGCCATAACCATTAATGGAACAACAATCCCAAATGAACTAACACTCCCCTTCATTGACCGAAGAACCTAAATGATCCCATGCTTTGATCAACCTTCATGTCCATTGGGAATAGCATGCCCCAACCTTGGTGTGCCTAGCTTTGTGCTTCACCTCATGCTTGAGAAATCCCCTTGTCATGTTTGAGCACCCAAAGTTCCCACTTTGCCACCTTGTGAGACTCTTTAGTTTCAGAGAAACCCCAAATTTTTTCTCCTTGAAGACTTGGCTGCGGGTGTCCACACCCTTCTAGACAAAGACCTTACAGTATGCAACATTGGGTTTGGAATTTCATTATGAGCATAATAATTTGAAATGATTTATTTAAGTTTCATTTTCTTAATAATCTATTTTAGAATATTCTTCAATGGTTACTTCAATAAAAAAATATGAAGAAAATCAGTTAAATTCATAATCAAATGAGAGATTGACATAATGATGATGAAATTGATAGAAAACTTAAAGTGTGACATTCCCCCCAAAAAATAATAATAATAATTTTGAATTCGAGAATTGTTAGGAAAATTATTCTATTTTTGGGTAAATTCGAATTTGTAAGTTTTTTTCCATTTATGGCAATTCTGAATTTCGAATTTGGTAATTTGTAATTAATTATTATGATTGTTGGGGAGAGATCTGATTTGACTCAACTAACTAGTTGACTATAACACTTGTATGAAAACAAAATATTTTATATTTATTGCAGGAGAAAAAATTGAACAACCATGTTAAAATAAGTCGACCATGACTTCATGAGTGGGGAACATGTTGGAACTACCTAAGGGATGGCTGTTACAAGTGGAAAATCAGTGATTTGGCCAATGGAAGCCCCTGAAAATTAGGGATTTAGAAAGCTGCGGAAATTCCCAAGGAGGGAAAAAGACCTAGGAAAAATTATTGTTTTAAATAGCATATGTGAGGAGGCAGGACGCTGCCAAGTATGCTAGGAAAGGAAGTATGTCTTGCTGTTATATATATTTGTAGTTGTTACCTTGCATAGATATAATTGCCTAGACGAAATGGTATAGTTTTAATAGAAAATGCACCTACATAGAGACCGGATGTCATAGTATATTTATACATATGAAACAAATTATACCAATTGGCTATAAAGATACTTTTCGTACAGAGAAATATTGAATCGGAGAGACTGAGATCCTGTTTAATTTTTGTTACAGTACCAAATCAGATTGGATAAGCTACGTTGATCAGTTATAGATACTACAGAAGTGGAATCGTTCCATAAGAAGGAGGGAGATATGCATAAATGTCATAAGTCACATGCTGATATAACATCTAAGAATACCGTTACTTTTTTTACAAAGTGAAAGACCTAACTAAAAAGAATAACCATCGTTTTAAATGCTAGACAATCTATGGAAGGATGAATATACATATAACTCGAATCTTAAAATCCTACCAGTC
>SNQJ01S0073691.1:0-12238 GCA_010110895.2 Picea sitchensis
GACCCCTCTATTCAACATAGTTTTGAGATGCAGGTTAAGGGTGAAGCAATAGAGGTAGACATATCAGTGATAAAGAGGCAGCATACCAAAGAAACATATCAGTGTTGTATATCAACAATAGAAGCAGCATATCAGAGGTGTATTTTAGCAAGGTATTTTAGGTATTTGTTAGGTTAGAGTCGTCTTGGAAAGATATTTAAGAGAAGAACACTCATGGTGGATATTTGTAAGTGATCTTACATTATTAATGCAATAAAGGAATATCGTTTGCTGGGGTTTTTCTCCCTGTACAAGGTTTCCCTAGGGTATATATGTTGTTGATGTGCATGCTTACTTATCTACATAGTTATTGCTATTCGATTATGATTTGGTATTGTTGAAGTGTATTAAGTTGGAATCAAAGTGTTGAAGAAAATAAAAGAACTAATCCGCATAAGAAATCAAGCTCAAAATTTAACAGGCAACAACGTCCACCACTCTTGGAAAGGATCATAGAGGACAATAGGTCTTGCTTCATGAGATAACAATTCCGGTATTGTGGCAAGTGCCATTCTAATAATTCAAGCATTTGAACATGTTGCAAAGAGTCCTTTCTTGATTTTGAAAATGTATGCTTGGAAATTATGCTTTTTTCCTTATTTCACCTTGGTGAGTGTCACAGTTTCCTAGTAAGTGGTAGCCCTTAAGGAAAGGGTTGCTACCTGGGGATCTTCTTAAAAGGTCATAGTACCATTCCCACTCATACTTACCACTTTCCATCACTTTTCCCCCTCGGTTTCCTCATCTTTTGGGTTTTCGGGCTTATTGACCCAAGAAGGGCATGTACCTCATTTCATGGGAAGAAGGGGCCATTAGGCTTAGAGGTTCTTTAGAAAAATACATCATGCAATAGAAGCTCACCATTGGATCCTGAGATAAATGAAACGCTTCTCATAAGAAACTAAAGGGACCCATAATAGTAATTAAATAAATAATGATCACCTTCCATGATAGAGCATTTGTGGGTTATGCATTTCCTTTTTAGTGCCCCTTACTATCTTCAACCTGGAAGGTCTTCATAAAAACATGCCAACCAAGGTAGAGCATTTGTGGGCTATGCATTTTCTTTTTAGTGCTCCTTATTGTCTTCAACTTGGTGACACATGCAAAGTAAATGGCTAAAACAATAAAGGGCTTGGAAAAAATATGCTTCAAAAACCAAAAAGAGGAAAAGTATGGGGCTAGACCTAAACAAAGGCACCCATAAATGAGACAATACGAGCCCTTGTATGTCATGAAACCCCATACCTCAAATTCTAACCCCATCCACTTCACATTCACTACATTACCTAGAAAGGTTTCTCCCTGGAAACATCCCCTACTTGAGGATTGGTTCACCCAATAGGGCATTATGACACCCCTCCCAGATCTAAATTTGGTAAATTGTATAAGGTCTTTGAGAATTGGTTTATTTTGATAGGGGGGATTTGATGCACATGTTCAAGTGGTTCTTTTATTATATATGGATTACTTGGCATGATATTGTGACTTGTGGACCCTTGGATGGTGTACTTGTTTGTCTTTGTAGGGCTTTGACAAGTGAAAGTTTGATTGTGAAGGCACAAGATCACTTGGACCTTCATTTGGGGCATGAAGCCTATAGGATGGATGATGTGCCCCCTCTCTTTTTTACATTCTGGAAGAGGTACGATGCCTTTGGAGGCACTTGATTACCCCTTGGAGGTGACTTGCTAGCTCTCTTAGCCCCAACATTTGCCTTTGGAGGCCTTATCCTTCTCTTAAGGGGTATGCCATCACATTTGGATCGATAGGGTTTGATGATGATGGATGATTTGATGATGAATCTTCATGATTGGATGGAGGAAGTGATCCAGGTGGATATTGGTGGCCACCCACCTATTCCAACTGGCTCCTCTTGACAATTTTTAGTTCAACACGTTCTTTTGTACTTCTTTGTAATTGTGGGTTCTACACTTCCGGGGCTGTCTGAATCCCTACACATATTCCAAGTGGATACTGGTGTCCGCCCACCTAATTCAACTAGCTTATTTTGGAAATTTTCATGTCAGCACATCTTTCTATACTTCCAAGGCCATTTTGGGGCCCTAAACAGTGCTTTTTTGGCTTGCCACAGTCAAATTGTAGATAGAGTCAAAGTTTGACAACATAACGTGTAGTTCTTGAAAATAAATTTCCAACGGGCTATCACCTGCCTAAAATGGAGGTCGTATGCAAAAGTTACGACCCCGAGAAGTTGAGGTACCAACTTACCCAGTGGGGCCCACACAAATTTTGGCATTTCACCTCCTAGGGTTAGGTTTTTGGATGTCTAGGGTTTTGGCATTCATGAGTAATGTAAAAAAAGGCCTCTGGAGCCTCATTGTAATGATTCTTCTTAGACATATGTGCATAACAACCACATCTCTTCTCAGAGATAGCTACTACTAGTCGATCAAGTTGTTTTTAGTTATGCAGTTTTACAATTTCAACCTATTTCATTTATTCAATAGAAGTTATTGTTCACTGGATATTTGTTGTTGTTCTTTGTATCTCTATGTTATTGTATTCAGTATGTTAGTCAATTCATTCCACTCAAAAATACGGATCAGTGGTATCAGAGCGGTCTGCTCTTCATTTATTTTTATTTGTGCATGTCCCCGACAAGATCTGGGTACAAGAAGTTGGGACTCAAACCAGTCGAGCCTTTGCAAGATCGGTCGCGATGAGCATGAAAAAAACCCATGGGGGACGAAAAGAAATATGATGGAGTAGGAGATCCTTTTAAAATTTTGCTCGAGGAAGCCCTTGCACGACAAAGGAATGAAATGATGGACAACTTTGCACAGATCCTTCGATAGTTTCCCACAGGAGAAGCATCTTCATTAAGCGACCATGCAACCCCCTTCAAGGTATAAGTAAATTTTGATATTCCATTATTTGAAAGACTAATAGATGCGGATGTTGTAGATAAATGGTTGAATTAGCTTGAAGGGTATTTTTCGGTCCACAATTTTTCTGATATGGAAAAGATTACGTTTACACTCCTCAAGGTCATCCCCCATGTTATGAACTGGTGGGATGCTTACCCTGAGCAAAGAGCCATAGAGGAATCTGCAATATTTGTAGTCGCCTCCACATGGGATTCCTTCAGGGATGCCATTAAAGAAAAGTACTACCCTGTTGGAATCTACAAGGACCAGTACACAAGATGGACCACCCTGCATCAGGAAAGGGACCAGGAAATACCAATTTTCACCAATATTTTCCATACCATGCACACCAAATTGGGTATCAAAGACTCTGAGCAACATTTAGTGCTCAAATACCGTGGTTGTTTTCATATATACATTCAAATATAAATGGAGTTTCTAGACATCACATCATTGGGTACGACTTATAGATATGTTGTCAAGATCGAGCATAAATTTAAGCAGAAGAGGTGAGAGTTTGGATCTGCAAAGTCCTCACAGCCGAAGCAGGGAAAAGGTGACCCCAACCCACACAACAAGGGACAAAGCGAATATGGATACTCTTAGGAAAACCAATCCAAGATGAAACACAATAAGGGTGATGAGAAGTCGAAGAAGGACACGCAAAAATCATGTGAATACCATAAAATCCCTTGGCACAACACCGAAGAATGCCACTCCAAGCAATCACTTGTGGCTGAGCTGAAATCTTCCAAGTCAGAGGTCGATTCTAACTCTAAATCAAATCTAGAAGGAGGGAAGTGGATTATTGATGTTGAACCTGGTGCCACTGTCACTACCACCAAAGTCCAACCAAGCGAACCAGAAGAATCATAGGAAGGGGAATGCCTATTTCACTCACAGATGTGGGTAAAGGGAGCTCCACTTCATTTCATTGTCGATAGTGGTAGTCAGAAGAACCTGATCTCAACAGAGGTCTTCAAGCGGTTGGACATGTCAATGACATCGTACCCGCAACCCTACACCATCAATTGTCTTTGCCAAGGAAGAGATCTTTGTGTAAGCAAACAATGTTGTCTTCCCTATGACATCAAGCCTTTCAAAGATGAGGTATTGTGTGCTATTTCTCCCCTTGAAATTTGTGATGTTATTTTAGGACATCCATATTTATGGAAGTGACATGTTATGTATGATTCTAGACCCCGCAATGTTATTATTAATTTGGGTAGACAATTGTATAGGATACCAGAGGTAGCGCTTCCTACTGCTATTTCTTTAATCTCTGCTAAGCAATACTGTAAGGTCATTTCATAGACCAAGAAGTTCTTATTCTTTGTGATCCAGGCTCATAGTAAGTAGAATTTTTCCGCCACATCGGTGGCCTCTACACAGAGCCTCTCTTTGTAGCAAAAGCAAGTGGACGAGATTGTGGAAGAGTACAGAGACATCTTCTCCTCACCCATCAGGGTACCAATGCACTTCCAAGTAAAGAATCCAATTGATCTAACCCCCGGTGCACCTCTGCCTAATGGACCAGTCTATCATCGCTTGTTGATGGAAAATAACAAAATGAAGCATCAGATCTAAGAGCTGCTTCAAAAGGGGCACATTAGAACCAACTCCTCCCCTTGCGGAAGCCCTATTGTACTGGTGCCGAAGAAATATGGGACCTGGTGGCTCTGCATTGATTACAAATCATTAAACAAAATCAGATTCAAGAACTGGTACCTAATTCCCAAAATTGATGACCTTTTTGACCAACTCAAGGGGGAAAGGTTTTTTAGTAAGATTGACCTAAAGTTTAGATATCACCAGGTTGCCATCGAACCAACTGATGTATGGAAGACAACTTTCAAATCTAAAGAAGGTCTCGCTGAATGGTTGGTCATGCCCTTTGGCTTAACAAATGCACCAAACATTTTCATGAGGTTGATGGATGATGTATTGAGAACCTTCACCAAATATTTTGTGGTGGTATATTTGGATGACATCCTCATCTTCAACATAACTTGGGAGGAGCACATGCAACATATTCAACAGGTTTTGAGCACTCTGCGGCAACACAAGCTATATGCCAAGTTGGAAAAATGATCCTTTGGCATGAACAAGGTCCAATACTTGGGCTACATTGTTGATGAGCATGGGGTACATGTTGATCCAGCTAAGATCCAAGTCATCTGTGACTTGCCAGCCCCGACCACACTAATCGAGCTTCAAAGATTTTTGGGACTAGCCAACTTCTATCGACGTTTCGTGTTGGGATTCTCCCATATTGCATGGCCCCTCAGCCAAGTGACCAAGGCTAGTGGTAGGGAAAATTTCATGTGGGGGAAGGAACAACAACAAGCATTTGATGATATGAAGCATTGCTTGTGCTTAGCTCCAGTACTCTGCTTACTCGATTTGCAACAACCGTTCAAKATTGAGACTGATGCATTAGACTATGYTGTAGGCACARTTCTCACTCAACACGGTCATCTGGTAGCATACCATAGTGAGAAAATCTCAGATAATGTTTGGAAATACCCCACCTATGACAAGGAAATGTATTCCATTGTACAAGTGTGTCATCAATGTAAACATTACATTTTTAGAAAAGAGACAATCATCTACACTGATCACAAGCCTTTGCAGTTCATACTAACACATGGGAAGTTGTAGAATGATCGCCATCAGAAATGGTCCACCTACTTGCAACAGTTCCATATCAACATCAAGTATAAGACAGGGAACACAAATCGTGTTGTTGAATGCCTCAGTCAAACTCATGTGGCTGCACTCACCACCGTGCTCCATTCATGTGGACATGAGGCATTTGAGTGGCCCCAACTTTATCACCAAGATTCGGACTTCGCCACCACCTATCAACTCTTGGATACAGACACAAATGTCATCGATTTTCACATTCAAGACAAACTGTTATGCCATCTGGTCCATCTATGTGTTCCTACAAGAGAACATACAAAGCTGATTTGGGAGGCTCACTACATTCGGATGGCAGGACATTTTGGCGTGGAGAAAACTATGGTCATTCTACATAAAAAAAATTATTAGCCAAAACTTCGACAGGACGTCTACAAGTATATCAGATCTTGCACTTCATGTGCCATTTCCAATCCAACCATCAAGAAGAAAGGCTTATACACACCTCTTCCTACTCTCGAGAGGCCTTGGGAATCCATCTCTATGGATTATATGTCTAGCCTTCTGTCCACCAAGAAAGACAATGTTTGTGTATTTGTGGTAGTTGATCAGTTTTCGAAGATGGCCATCCTCACAACCTATAAGAAGAGCATCACAACAATAGATATTTCCAAGCTCTCCTTCGAACGCATGTGGGTCCATTTTGGGATACCACAAACCATCAACACCGATCGGGACAACAGGTTCCTGAACACATTTTGGTCGAGTCTCTAGTCACTGTTGGACACCAAGATCACTAAATCCACTACTTTCCACCCCCAAACCGATGACCAAATGGAGGTCGTCAATTGGATGATTGTGCACATATTGTGCATGTACAACTCTAAGCATCCGCGTACATGGGATGAGAGTCTTACCTATGTTCAACACAACTACAACAGGGCTCTCCATAGCTCCACCGGCCATATCCCATTTCAGGTGGGGTTGGGATTCCAACCCTTGGGTCCCATTGATGTTGCACTACCTATTGCAACCACACAGGAAAATTCTTCCCATGTTCATTATGAGGCTGACAAAGCCACCAGATTCATTGAGCGGATTCAACACATCGTCGAATAGGTCCATGATTTTCCAGAAAGGAAATGCTAAGTACAAGCAACGCCATGATCAACACAAGGTACTGCATCAGTTTTAGGTGGGAGACAAGGTCTGGTTACATTTACAGAAAGAGCGCATTACAGGGCCCCATCAGAAGCTCCGCCCACTACGATATAGGCCTTACACTATCACCAAGGCCATGGGTAGCAATGATTTTGAGCTCAACTCTCCACCCTTCCTTGTTTTGTACCTAGTGTTCAATGTGGACCTCCTTCAACCATATTTTGCACCACTATTGCACAGCTCAGAGATCACAAAACAACTGAAACCAACAAACCTCAACCCCGACTGCATGGAACAAGCATCCACTGATCAGATAGTGGACACACAGGTCAAGGGCACTTGCCAGTAGAGGATCCAACTTTATCAGGTTGTTAAGGAAGGGCAGTTCCTACACCAAGGCAAGTGGCTCACTCGTGACCAAATTCAGTATAATTTTCCTCACCTGATGGAGGAACTCAACGCAATGGACACCATTTCTTCCTAAGGGGGGAGGACTAATCTAGGTGGATATTGGTGGCCACCCACCTATTCCAACTGGCTCCTCTTGACAATTTTTAGTTCAACACATTCGTCTGTACTTCTTTGTAATTGTGGGTTCTACACTTCCTGGGTTGTCTAAAGCCCTACACATATTCTATTCCAGGTGGAGATTGGTGGTTTCCCACCTAATCCAACTGGCTTATTTTGAAAGCTTTCATGTCAGCACATCTTTTTGTACTTCCAGGGCCGTTTTGGGGCCCTAAACAATGATTTTTTGGCTTGCCACAGTCAAAATGTAGACATATTCAAAGTTTGATGGTATAATGTGTAGTTCTCAAAATACCTTTCCAATGGGCTATCATGCTCCTAAACGAAGGTCGTATGCAAAAGTTACGACCCCAGGAAGTTGAGGTACCAACTTACCCAGTAAGGTCCACATAACTTTTGGCATTTCAGCTCCTAGGGTTAGGTTTTTGGATGTCTAGGGTTTTGACATTCATGAGTAATGTTAAAAAAGGCCTTTGGAGCCTCATTGTAATGATTCTTCTTAGACAGATGCACGTAGTATCCACATCTCTTCTCAAAGATAGCTACCACCATTCAAGCAAGTTGTTTTCAGTTCTGCATTTTTATAGTTTCAACCTATTTCATTTATTCAATATAAGTTATTATTCATTGTATATTTGTTCTTGTTCTCCATATCTATGTGTTATTGTATTCAATCTGTTAGTCAGTTCGTTCCACTCATAAATCTGGATCAGGAAGACCCTTGCATCTTGAAGTTTTGGCCTTTGGAGGCCCAACGTCTCCCTCAACAAGCTCAACGACTTTCCCCTCATGCCTAAACGTCACCCCTAGAGGGCATGACGTCATATTTTGGGGATTATTTATTTTGTAAAATCAAATTATAATTTGTAAAGGGGTAAATTAGGAGGTTGGCCTCCCTAATTTGTGTTTTACCCTAAATGGAAAAATTGGTTTACAAGGTCATCTATAAATAAGACCTTGTCACTTTCATTTTTGGACATAAGACACTTGAGAATTACATAAGTGTTGGGCTGAAATTTTCTCCCTACTTAGGAAACTCGCACACACTCTCTCTCTCTCTTATGCTATTTTGCATGCTAGTTACTTGTCTTTTGGAAGAAAGTGGCACGCTATCTATCTTGGATGCTTTCACTTTCTTTGTGGTGGAAAATTATTGGTAATGAGGGTTTAATCTTGCTATCTCTTGGAATTGGTAAGGAATTTCTGCATATTGTTAATGTTTCTTATTGTTTCATGATTATTATTGTCTAAACCCTTGGAGGAGTATAAAGGCATACACCCTCCACTAAGGTCCATTATTTGTCTTGGAGAAGCTACTTAACAAGGTTGCTAAGAGTAAAAAGGCTTCTCCCTTCTAGATTTACCTTACTAGTTTTGTTTGCCCTGGGGAGTAGAAAGACTTACACCCCTACAGAGATAACACAACTAGCTCTTGAAACAAGAGACCCCATAACCCAATTGATAAAGGAACTAGTATAATTTGCATTGGACATCTAAAATCATTGCATTGGAATACATGAAAAAATAGAGATTTTGCAGTTGTTCAAGTTGGAATCAATTTTGCATGCTCAAGGCATCTTTGTGCCATAAGGGCGTCTAGATCAGCCTAGTAATTCTTGTTGCTGTTATAACTTAAAGCTAGAGACATTAGGGCTGCATCAAAATCATCTTTATTTCATCTATTGATTATCTTTCTACCGCTGAAATTTGCTTAGAAGCTGTCATTATTAAACTACTTGTCATTGGCTATATGTTGGGTGGATTGTTAGTTGATTTTAGTGGCTAGAATTTGTTGTTGTAGATTTTTTTTGCTACAGACACTTGGCTGTTATAATACATTGTTGATAACACTCAATAAGAAACCCTAAATACCATACAAAGTCTTTCTCTTTTCAGTGGAAGTTTGACTACTTATTGCTAGCTTAGTTTCCATCATCTCATGCTTGATTTTAGTGGTTTAATTTGAAGCTATTGGTAATTATTTCTTGCTGATTTACAGACTTATATACTGCTGCAATTTTGGATGGCAGGGTTTCTTTTTGGATCTCCATTGGTTAGAGGCTTGTTTGATCATCATTTGTCTTGTTTCAAGCAGGGCTAACACTGTTTTGTAGGTACTCATACATTTGGAAACCATCCTCCATTCAAAAATAATCTTTCTCAAGCCACCCTTCATCTCCAAACTTGACCTATAGGGGCATCACTCATCATATTATCGCTTTTCATCTCAATCCCTCTAGGGTCATCGGGATTCCCCCATTGTGGTGTCTTGTCATCACTAAACCGAGGGCAGTGTCTATCTAAGGTGATAGTGGGAAGATACTCCCATAGTTGTCACAATCTTATGGTTTGGGCCAGGCTTTGCCCAACCTACAATTTGTGCGATAATAGTCTCATAAAGGAATATGTTAGCATTAAATCCTTTCATTTTTTTAATTTATTTTTAACTAGAAGAGGGAAATATTATATTATTTAAAAGGTTGTAGCTAGTACTAACGGTTATATACAAAAGTTTGCTTCAAAGTTTTAGAGCTCAAAATTCAAAAATTCTCTAATTCTACATAACATAGTTTGCTACAAACTACAAAATAGACCTTCCATATTTTTTTGCATGTAGTCAACTAGATAAAAACTCCTCAAATTCTTCCGACTCTAAATTACATTACATTTTAATGAAAAACATGTAAACTATTAGCTTCTTCTTGACTAGCATCTAAGAGAGGAGAGTGTTTTTGCTTGATGTCCATTGGTTCCTTGAGTTGATGTATCATTTTGTCTTCCTTCAATTTAGTTTGAGTATAGTTAGCCGGGTCCTTATTGTTTGATGTCGACGAGAGAGAATCCTTACGAAGATTGAGATCCAAATTCATGCTACATTCAGCCTCCAAGATCTCAAGCCTCAATTTTTGGTGAACCAATAAGTTCATGATAAATGCATGTTGAGGGACACAATGGTGTTTATTCTCATGCACCTTGCTTGTGACAGAGCATAGACAAGTCCTAGTGCACTGAATATATTCCCCATATCTCCTTAACATCCTCTTGAAATCCAAGACATCCTTTTTCTCCATAGTTGTGCTTTGACCCATGAATCCTACAAACCAATCTAGACAAAGAAAGACAAGACCTACATCATGGCCTTGACCCAAGAAAACAAAGAAGGACGCTACATGCACCCCACACATCCACATAGGACTAACATAGCTAGGCCCCTTAACCAGAGTTTCCTCGCAAATTTCGCTGCAAATGACTATCGTCAAGGCCATGTTTTCAATTAAATCCTAATTTAACTCCAAAAATAAAATTGGTGTTATTAGAAGCATCACTCTTCGATTCAAGGGTGAATTTTCCACAATGGTATCCGTTGTCAGGGACACGATTTCAAATGTCTCACAATTTTAACCACCCTTGCAAAAAAGTTTGTTATTGGTAGTATCACTTTTTGAAATGGGGTAAAAACAACCTCTAAGTATGACCTCTAAAAAATGAGAACTCTAGAGGGTTCTCGTCAAGTTGATAACTGTGTTTATTTATATTAACAAAAGTTTTTTTTATTATATCACAAACATATATTTATGCTTGGATGGAATACCATAATTCTTTTTGTTCGTGTGAGAGTAGTAGTTTAGTGGATGTTCATCACACTTATGCCTTCTGCATATGGGTTTTCTTGGGTATCAAATCCACCTTGGTTGTATGTGTATGGCTTTATCTCCACACAAATAAAACCCTATGTCTAGTCTACTTTGATGGAATAGCATAGATATTTTACTTATGTGAGAGTAATAGTTTATTTATGGCCCTTATAATTATTGTCTTTTACTTGTGATTTTTCTATGGTATGAAAGTTTGTATGCCTAGAAGCATATGGGTTTATGTTTATAAAAATAAAAGAACACATATGTCTACTTTGAAGGAATACAATAGTTCTTTTTTTCAATGTGAGAGTAGTGATTTAGTGGATGTCCCTTATAGTGATTGGCCTCTACTTTTTGGATTGTCTCTTCACTACAAGGAGAACACCTTCTAGTGAAGGTTTTTGTGGAGGTTTTTAGTGTTATAAAATTTGGAAAATTTTTCAAAAAATCCTCTTTTATCGGCTGCAGATATTTTAGCCGAGGTTTTAGCGAATGTTCCATATAAATAAAAACATTTGGGCAGGAAGAGGTTGTAATGAAGCTTGTTTTTTTTTGTGTTGTTATTGTTGAAACACATTGGTGCATTATTGATAAACACGCACCGACACGTTAATATAAAACAATGCACCGGTGCATTAATATAATACAAACGCCCCAGATCTTAATATAATTAAAAAATGCCCCAGCGCGTTTATAACTATTGCACATCAGTTCTGCCTTTTTCATCGTATGTAGAGCACTGATGCTCTTATAATTTCTACACACCGGTTCAACCTTGTATTCATATTGACCACCGATGTGTTTAAGTTATAGTTAGCCCCATTGTGTTTAAGTTATAGTTAGCCTTGGTGCGATCAAGTTATACTGAGACCCAGTGCGTTTAATACATCATGCATCTTGGTGTTTGTGTAATTAGTATGTACCGGTATTTGTTTTACCATGTGCACCGAAGGGTAGTGAAATTTTGAATATTCGAGGTGAGATGTCGGTGTTGTTATTTTTAGTACGCATCGGTGCCTATATTATAGTAAACGAACCAATGCATAAATAATATTTAGAATCTTGGTGCATATAATAATGATAGCGTGCCGGTACAAAAATTATTTTTAGTTCCTTGGTGTATATTTCAAACGTGAGCACCTTACAATTTTGAAACGATAAATATTATTATACGTTATATTATTTACATAATGGTGCATTTTCTCAATAGTAAGTACCATTACGTTATTATAATTTATATGGACCAGTGCGTATGATGTATCAAAACACACCGACATCTATATTATGGCACACACTGTCTAGTGAGTTCAAAAGAATACAATGCACTAATATGTATAT
>SNQJ01S0073691.1:15071-27516 GCA_010110895.2 Picea sitchensis
GAGAGAGAGAGAGAGAGAGAGAGAGATCCAACAAGAGCAAGAGAGAGGTCGACAATGTGTGTGTGTGTGTGAGAGAGAGAGAGAGGGGTTAAGCATCAAATTCACATTTTCTATGTCCGAGGAGGATATTTTTTGAGATCGAGTAACTATTTCAAATTTTTTAAAGCCAGATTCAAATTTCTTGTATAGTTGGGTGGAAAAAAACAATGACATTGTAGAAAAAACAATGATTATTTAAGTGCATTGTCAATTTATAAAATTTATTCAAAGTTACTTATGAAGTTGGATTGTTCTATGCTACCCAAGATGACGATTTTGGCTCAAATGCAGGAAAAAAAAATTATAATATCAAATGGCCAATTCTTTAGAATCCAGTGCCTCATTCTGTATCTTTGGAATTCCTTCAATTTATCTCACACCGATTATAGTACGTCTAGATTTGATTGATAATTTATGTATTCATTCAATTTATTTTATGTGTGCTTATGCAGTTTAATAATTGTTCATTGAATTTTGTAGGATCAAGATTCAATATCGAGTTTAGATGCTCAAGATATTTCCGTGGTCCCAAAATTTAGCAAGCTCTTATCATGATAAAGATACCACAAGTAGATGTTCGATGAAAATGGACGACTTCTTTACCCTAGAAATCCTAACATGGCATCTTTCTAGAAACCAACCCGGGTCAACAATATTACACCGTGAATTTGATCTCTTTTAAGTAGACAACCCCGTAGGGTGTAAGAAAAAGATGATTGAGCAATTGTACTTTTGGATTTTCAATGGAACTAATGTAAATGCATTGTTTAATTATACATTTTTTTTATAAAGGGGTTGGTTTCATGCTTATTGTTGGGAAAAAAATGTCCATGCGTCTAATACGTTGTTTAGTATAATGTTTGAACATATTTAAAGCATTGTGTTACTAATATTATCGATGTAATGTTAAATATTTTTACAATCAAGATTATGATGACGAGCAACTTGTCCACCATATACCATTGCACCCCACTATGATATCAAGTCACGGTCTTGTTGCTAAACGAAAAGAGCTCGAAGAGGAAGCATATCGAGAATGGTTGAAAAAACCACCTATTCAATTCCCACTACATCCTGAGTCACTGATTCAAAACCTCGATAATAACACTAGTTCACATGTTGGGGATGAAGGCAATGATATAGAGGTTGGTATGAGTGATTTCTTGCAGGATACCCAAGCCATGGAGGGAATGCTGTTAGATTCATTCCAACAAAATGAACTAGGGGATGATGATGATGTCGTAGATACCTTCTATGAAAGCCTAAAATCTGCTTCCACCACCCCTCTATTTGGTCCAGTACAGGAGTCTACAAGGTCTACCCAGCTAGGGACAAAAATGTTACTGTACAACTTGAAAGCAATGTATGGTATTCCAAACATCTGTTTCTCGACACTTTTGAGTTAACTAACCATTAAGTTCTTATTGATGGGAAGAAATGAACACTCGTCAATGAGAAGCATACAACCCAGTTCGAGGTCCTTAGAGAAGAACCCAAGTCGTATGGTATGGTTGTTCCTGACAGGTTTTATGGCTCCATTATCCAATGAAAATATCTTCCCTCGAAGAGAAGGAATACATGAAATTTGTCCTAAAGGGCCCTACTAATTAACATGCTAATTATAAACAAATCTAAAATATTTACAGTAACTACTAAAATAAAATAAAAATAATAGAATATTAACCAATTTGTACAAGATTTACAAGATTCTGAAAATCTTGTGAAATGAAAGTTGTAATCACTAAACTAAATCTCAGGCAAAAGATAGAAAGATTATGAAATTAAAAGAAATTCAAACAGTTTAGTAATATAGAGACAATTCCTAAATATATAATCAAACTAAAAGGGAAATGGAAATTAATTTTAAATGTAAAAACATTAAGGCTAACAAAACCAATCTCAACAATTTAGTTAAACCTCATAATAAATGACCGACATTTAAAATTATACACAAATTACAATGGAAAGAAATCGTATAAAGAAAAAGAAAAAAAAAATATCTTGGCCAAGAGCATAAATAAAATCTGATAATTGAATTAACCTTCACATGAATATAATAATCAACTATCATGCTGCAAGGAAGAAACACCTTGCTAACAGAGGACAAGAGTTATATAATCTAAAATTTCAAGAAACTAACAGAGACACAACTGAGCAAAGCCTCATAATATTTCGGTTATGTGAAAGTGAAAAAATTATAGTATCAACTCTAATTTCATCACAAAATCAAACATGTGTGATTTTTAGTTTGAGAATAACATTCCATGCAGGACTGAAACACACATATAATTAATAAAATAAATGATTGAACTATAGATGATGACAATCATAACACTCAAAACATAACCCTTTTGTTCATGCAAGAAGAATCAATATAAGTAAGAATGATGAATCATAACATTAACAATTTATCTTTAACTCACAATTTAAAGATCCACCAGTCGTAATGTTTTCAATAAAAAACTAAGATAGAGTCAGGATTTTACTTGAAAGCAACTTAAGCAAAAAAAAATGAATTGAAGAAAAAACTACTATAAATCATGCATTGAAGACATTCAAACACAAAAACTTACAAAATCCTTTATAGTAAGATCCTTTCATTGTTTTCCCATAACCAAAAAATTATAATATGTTCATCATTCCTCCTCTTCATAAGTCTCATCATACTCTTTTATAATCATTAGAGTTATGATGCAAAATATTGGTTACATAATTAACAACTAAAGATAAACAAAAGTCTCCTAAAAACTTGGATAACACCCATGATTCGATCTCATACACCATATGAGGATTTCTAATTTTAAACGAGTCTAGCTAATATAAGTATCTAACAACTTGAGATAAAAGTTCATTGATTTGAGAAATCAATACAGTTTACAAGTTTGTCACAATGTACTCCAAAATTAGCGAACATACTAACCGATGTAATAAAATCACAACCAAACCGACTGTCTTCACAAACTTGGTCATGAGAATCACATCACGATCATCTGCATATCCCATGATTGACACATATACACTATCAACACGAGACATATCAATGACTTATACATTTTAAGAGTGGATACAAAATCTTTGATTATGTAGCTACTCTAAATTAAAGAAATTCAAAACTAATTTTAAAATAAATGCAACAATAAAATCAAATAAAATCAATCTAAGACTCATGCTTACCAATCATATATGCACACAGAAGAAAAAACTTCAAACATGAAAAAGTAAAACTAGACATCATGATTTCGAGTTGGTCAAATTTTGCAAGTCCGAAGTGATGATGACATTTACTCCTGAAGATTGGATCACCACATGACCATCAAAAAATTCTAATTTCTTTTTCATCTCAACAATTTCTATCTTGTTTTTTTCAATTAAAGAATTATTTTTCTTTCTCAAGTGTCGATTTTCATCCTCTAACTAAGAAATATTTTATTCAAGAGAAGCTACCACAGAATGGTACTTCTCCGTCTAGAACCAACATTTAAGGCATTGACCCGAAATTCCCTCACCATATATATGTTGATGATCAATAGGAGGAGACACAGTACCAGGAAACCCATCTTTTTTACTTAACCCAATACCTGGGAACGGCTCAAAACCCCTCATAAAAGGTGGGAGATTAGATACAAAATCATATTGGACATTCTCTTTAGATTCTGATCCCTGGGAAGGAGTCTTCACTATAGATTCTGATTTTTCTTCATTATCAATCTCGATTGGAGAATTAGGGTTTGAAAATTTCTTGGATTTATTTCTAGTGATACGAGATAAATTTTGAGCCTGTTGTTTCTTATTAAAATTAAAGTCATAATCCTTGTTTTCCCCGTCTAATATTTTCTCACCGGATAATTTGTTGGTTGTAGGTTTTCGACATTGAGATTGATTGACTTGTTGAGCCAATTGATAAATTTCACAGACCCGAGTGTGATAATTAAGCTCAGATTTTGATCTATTATGTTGATCACCTGCTATAGGACTAAGATCATTGGAAAAGAGATTAAATTTAAATTTCTTAACCATACCATGTGTAACCCCAGGTAAGACTGGAGAAAAAAACTCATCATCAGTACAAGGGGCATCCTCTGGATTTATCCTGTGCAAATCATCATTAGGGAATAACTTCTTAGATTGATCCACAAACTGGTTTCGATGAAGAACTTGATCATTTGTTCCATCATTTGAAATAGGGGTAAATGGTAGGGTTTCTGAGAAATTATTTCTCAAAATGAAATTATCCCAATAATCCCCAATCTGAGAGAATCTATACTCAATAAATATCTTGATCAGGTCGTAATGGAAAAGGATACTATTGAGTTTCTTAAAACCCCTTTGGTAGAATTCAGACATCTTTGTGAGGATTTTAAGGAGGTAATAGGGAAAATTTGTCTCATACCCAAGGAACACAATTAAGAGCTAAATGTGGTAATAAAACACAAGGCCATAATGACCCTCACACGTAATAAAATTCCTAATAATGAAGACACGATTTTTCCAATGCTTTTTCAATAGGTTCACAACCATACCTTTTCTATGGTAACTTGATTTCTTGGACACGAGCAACTTGTTATAGGGAATATTTTYGACCGGGAAATTCTTGGACCATTTCTCACCTACAAGTGGCRAGYGAGTAACTTAGGATATCCATACTTCACTCACAGGAAATTCCAGGTCTCCTACATGAGCAGTCTAGCCATCGAATGATTGGTAAAAATCCCCAATGAATTTGACATTATGGCCATGAAAATACTGGATRAACTCCCACCATCCTACTCTCTGCACAAGTGAAATAGCATGATCATACGACTGGATGATTTCYGATCCATTGGGTTCAATTCAAACTACAGGTGCCATGAGTAGGTCTAACAACTCGATGCATAGGAGGGTTTGGTTCAGGAGAGGGGAAGTCATGTAACTGGATAAGGGACATGGAACAATGAAAAATCCCCAACCCTTCTAAGAATAATAATAAAAATGCGTCATCATGATTTCGACAACCTTGTGTGGGCATGGAAACCTTACTATACTTTGGCCTTGAATTGTTCAGCTCGCAACTGTAGATATAAAGTTATTGCATAGTGGATATGGTAACATACAAAATGATAGGTGTTAAAAATATCATGACACATTCAATCCTAGATTCAATAGAATGGGAACCCTTTATTATTTGGGTTGGTTGTCATTGATGTCAACCCTTGAAGAAAGTTCAGTAGCAAATTCTGGTAGCACAAAGGTTTGGGTAATGGACCCAAGTTTGTTTGATGTATAATGGTATGAGTTTTAATATATTTGAAGGTAATACTATTCTATATGGATAGTACATGTCATTCCATTTTTAGTGGTATGTGGAATGTCACATAACTCCTCACGGTTAGAGAGTTATGGCCATGTGAACTTGGAGAACCCTCATGAGTCATCTAGAAGCCCCAAAAGGTCGAAGTAGTCAAAGTGGTTGCAAAGAAGAAATTATTTAAACAATACTATTCTATATGGATAGTACATGTCATTCCATTTCCGGTGGTATGTGGAACGTCACATAACTCCTCGCGGTTAGAGAGTTATGGCCATGTGAAGTTGGAGAACCATCATGAGTTATCTAGAAGCCCCAAAAGGTCAAAGTAGTCAAAGTGGTTGCAAAGAAGAAATTATTTAAATAATAAAGTAAAGTGATGAGTGTAATATAAGTCAAAGTGGATACAAAATAAATTCTTTAAATAGTAAAGTTAATGGAGAAATTACTAAGTGGACAAGTGGTTAGAAGTGGATTAGCTCTAAAATAAGGAAAGTGGTTTAAGATGGTTAGAANTAAAGTGATGAGTGTAATATAAGTCAAAGTGGATACAAAATAAATTCTTTAAATAGTAAAGTTAATGGAGAAATTACTAAGTGGACAAGTGGTTAGAAGTGGATTAGCTCTAAAATAAGGAAAGTGGTTTAAGATGGTTAGAAGGTAACTCCTTGATGAAGCTACATAAAAGTATAAATAAGAGGCAAGGGTCTCTCATTTTACTTACACTTGAGAATATTGAATATCTATAAGTGATTGAGGTAACCAAAGGATATCTAAGGCAAATTTTAGAGGGAAGGTGAAGTAAAGAAGGCTGAAATTCAAGGGAGGATAAATTCTTTTGATGATGCTTTCTAATGTATGTTATTTACAGGTCATCTCACCATTTTCACAATAAATCTGTTTCTAGAATGATTCAGACCGTGAAATCCCAAGTCCATTGAGGAAACATATCCAAGTAGTTGTGAAAAACATTTCAGTTTGTGGGTCATTGTATTTTTGGATTTACACTCCGTGGAAAATAGGATTTGTGGCTAGTCTTGAAACTAGTCTAAAACAGGTGTTTCGGGTAAAAATGTCATAAATTCTTCATAACAGATACAAATTCAGTAAGACCAAATGTATTGGTTAGAGTACAATCTGTAGTATTCTGTGTACCATTTTCATATCCATACAACAAATATTTTGTGCGGGGCACGCTCTACAAGCTCGATCTCTAGAACAAGCCATAATTCAACAAGGTATGGCATTTTTTATATAACTCCTTTTATGAGAGGTTCCAAGCAGTGAAACCTGGAGGAATTCCATAAAATACATTGAAGAACAATGTGCACCATTTTCATATCTTTATTCATTACAGGTACATAGCTATGATTATTTCAAGTTAGGGTTGTTGACTAATCCAAAATTAGTCATGTGAGCCTAAAGTAAAGTTTGATGAAAATGCTAGTCTCTTGTTGTCAAAGTTAAGGAATCTTTGCAGAAATGTGATCATATACACTAGGTCTGTTATAGATTTACAAATCAGATTTGGATGATGAAATTGATGAGGACTTTTGGTTGAGGTACAATTTGGGTACATGGTTGAGACAAGTAGTTGATGAGTTGGAACATACACGAGGTGTATAGTTGATGATGTTGGTACATCTCGATGAGTCATAGTTTATGAGTAGTTGATTCATGATTGGTACATACTTGGTACATGGTTGGAGGCACTTGTTAGTAGTATTGTTGACACATGGTTTATGGATGATGTAGCATACTTGTATTGGTGTATTATTAGAAGCACATATTGATCTTGGTGATGATTATGAGTTGTTGTGTTATGCTTGGTTAATGAACATCTTGGTGATATTGTGCATATGGTTGAGAGTTGTGTTGGTGATTGATCTTGGTTAGTAGATCGTATTTGGTTGATACGATTGATGAGACATGTTGTTGTGATAGGTTGTTTGGACAGGTTATTATGACAAGTTATTTGTACAGGTTTGGTGCATGGTTGATGCATTTGTTTATGGTACAGGTTGATGTATGGTACACATTGGCACAGGTTGTTACAGGTTGTTTGTTGCAGGTTGATTGGTACAGGTTTACAACAGTATATCTCATAGTGATAGTGTGACAGTGGTTCCAACATTCTACTTATATTTCAGGGTGGTTGGATGGGGCAAGGACAAGTGGTTGTAGCCACCTTCCGGTTGTAGCCAGAGAATATAGGGAGTTGTAGACTCCTTTTGGTTGTAGCCAGAGAATTGAGGAGTTGGAGATTCCCTCAGGTTGTAGCTTGAAAAACTAGGGGGTTGGAGCCTCTTTCCAGTTGCGGCTAGAAAACAAAGGAAGTTGGTGCTTCCAATGAATGTAATTCTTAAATACATATAAGAAAAAACATTATGTGGTTTTCTCCCGCTTTGGGTTTCCACGTAAAAACACTGGTGTATTGTGTATGTGTATGTTTTCTCATTTGTTCATTGTTTATTTACTCTACAAATATTGGATGATAATGCTACATTGATATAACACTTGCATTTTATGGTTAAAAATGATTAAATTTCTCTATTACTAATTCACCCCCCCTCTTAGTAATACAACAAGTGGTATCAGAGCGGATTCCTTCAGGAAACAATTTAACCACTAGAAGGAGATCATGGATTATTATGAGAATGGAGTACCACTGTTTAATGGTCAGAATGGTTTAAAGTATGAGCTATGGAATGGAAGGAAGAAAGTATTTTTACAGGCATAGGGATATTATATTTGGTTATCAGTCATTACAGGATATGATAGTTCAAAAAGGGAAAAGACTGCAACCAAGAAGGAATTGAAGAAGAATAAAAAAATAACATTGGATTTCATCTGGAAAGGATTACCTAATCCGGTAAGAGAAAAGGTTGGTAAATGTTCATCAACCAAAGAACTTTGGGATAAGTTATATGATATATATTCTTCACCCATCCCACATTTAGAAAATTCCAAAGAAGATGCATGCACAGATTAATAAGAAATATGTTCACCATGTCAAACACATTCAGAATATGAAGAGTACATAATCAACATATGTATGTTGTTTTGCTTTAGTTGTGAAAAACACAAACATCTTGAAATAGAATTCCATGAAGGAAATGAGACAAAAAAACTAATTGAAAAAGAAGTCAATTATGAAGAAGAATTGATCAGTGCTTTAGATGAACTAAGAAAAGAAAGAGAAGAAAACAAGTCACTCGAGAAAGAATTGATGAAACAAAAGGAAAGTGCTCACATTTTTTAAGAATCCCAACAAGTCATCAAGCACTTAAGAACTCAGCTAGAAGAAGACAGAAAGATCGAAGAAAATTTTAAAGATCAAAAGCAGTATTTGGAAGCCAACATAGCAACACAGAAGGAAGAAGCAGAAATGAGAGAAAAGATGTTGATAGATCATCTTAAGGAAAGAACTAACGATATAAACCATCTTGAGGCAGAGTTTGGTCAATAAGAGAAAGGACTTGAAGAATAAATAATCATATTAAAAATCCAACTTGAAGAAGTGAAAAGAACATAAGAAGTCATGAAGTCTTAGATAATGAAGAAAGAAGAAGAGGTTGAGAAGATTGAAGAAGAAGTTGTCACATTGAGAAATAAAATCGTCAAGCTCAGCAAGAACGTTGAAGAGACAGAAACATCCACATCAATTATAGAGAATGAAGAGAAGCACTCTAGATTGCTAGAAAATAAGAATGAAGAAAATAGAAAGAGTTATGCAGAAGTAATCAAAGGAATGAATCATGGTCAACCAGAATCTAAGAAAACTATTAAAGATACATCTTCAAGAAGACCATCCATGTTCAAGCCACAAAGAAGCTTCAATCATGATCATGATCAGTCAAGGTAGAAATTCATAAGGACTACACCACAAAGAAAATCATTCACTCCCAGGTATGCAAATTTATTTTATGGTCATTTTTTTTATTGTACTAATTTTGGACATAAGGTTGCAGATTGCAGAGATTATAAAAATGTTCAAGAAAGAAATGCCTATGTGGCCCCATGTAACATTGAATGTTTTAATGTCATAGCTATGGGAACATATCTAGTGATTGTAGAAGCATGATCAATACTTCCATGAAAGAGAACACTTATATCAGATATAAGAAAGTATGGATAAGAAAACACAAAGAACAAGTGAACAAAGACCAGGTCCCAGAGATCGCAAGATTGGAAATAAAATGAGATGAAGAAAATTCTACAGAGAAAAATAAAGATGTCAGATACATAAAATTTTGGAAAATAACTGAAAGAAAAGAAGGACAGGTAAATAAGGAATAGGTTCAAGAGATTGTACTTTCAGGCATTGTAGTGAAAGATGAATCCACAGACAAAAAGAAAGAAGTCAGAGCTGAGAGAGATGATGAATCTACTAATGAAGATGATGATGAATACNCATAGCTATGGGAACATATCTAGTGATTGTAGAAGCATGATCAATACTTCCATGAAAGAGAACACTTATATCAGATATAAGAAAGTATGGATAAGAAAACACAAAGAACAAGTGAACAAAGACCAGGTCCCAGAGATCGCAAGATTGGAAATAAAATGAGATGAAGAAAATTCTATAGAGAAAAATAAAGATGCCAGATACATAAAATTTTGGAAAATAACTGAAAGAAAAGAAGGACAGGTAAATAAGGAATAGGTTCAAGAGATTGTACTTTCAGGCATTGTAGTGAAAGATGAATCCACAGAAAAAAAGAAAGAAGTCAGAGCTGAGAGAGATGATGAATCTACTAATGAAGATGATGATGAATACACATCATAGCATGAATTGTTCTAATCCATCCGACTTAGAGTCTCCCAGGTAACATGAATATTAGACAAGGGGATTCTATGCGATAACTGTCATAGACCAAAGAACCATCCTTCGAGCAACTTGCAGAGTTTAAGTAGACAAATCTAGAGCAGTCAGTTAGTTTGATAGTTGTAGTAGTGAAGACTTCATGATAGTATAGTAATAAATGGGTCAGCATTATGGACAGTTGTGTAGTAGAGTTTTAGAAAATATGGACAGAGATGGATTTGTAAGAACACTTAGCAAGTTTGGACAGATATATGACAGTGGACGAGAGCATGGATTCATAGATTGGTTCAGAGAGTGGTTCAGAGACAAAGGAACATTATGGATGTTAATTACATAGGAAATGACTCGAACAATGCTAATGAATTCCAAATTGATAGATATTTTTTGGACACATGCAGTGCATACAACAATTCACATTCAAAACAAAGTAATGATCAGAAACAAGAATGACAAAAATCCCTACGAGCTATGGAAAGGAAGACTAGCAAATGTAAGCACTTCAAAATATTTGGAAGAAAATGATACATCAAAAGACAAGATGGCAGAATGGGAAAGTTTGACTCTCATGTGGACAAAGGAGTACTTGTTGGTTAATCAAGTGCAAGGAAAGCATACAAGTGTTACAATATGAGATTGAACAAAGTTGTGGAAAGAATCAATGTAACAATTGATGAAACAGGTGGATGAGAATCAAAGGAAGAAGAAAATGAATCAATGGAACAACTTTACGAAGAAGAAGCAAAAGATGAAGAAAAAGTAGAAGAGGAAGATGAACAAGATCAGACAGAAGTAGAAAGTGCCTCCAAAGACAAAAAGGAATCATCCTTCAGATCATATTATTGGAAATAAGAATGAAGGAGTTGAGACTAGAAGAATAATCCATTCACTAGAACAAATGCACATAGCACTCTATGATTGAATCAAACAATTTTGAAGAGGACGACAAGGATGAATTCTAGAATAAGGCCATGGATGAAGAATTGGATCAAATAGAGAAGAATAACACTTGGGAATTGGTTCCAAGACCAAATAATAAGAATGTGATTGGCACAAAGTGGGTTTTCAGAAATAAATTGAATGAAGATGGACATGTTACAAGGAACAAAACTAGATCGATATGTAAAGGATGCGCATAGGTTGAATGAATCGAATTTGAAGAGACATTTTCCCCAGTTGCTAGAATGGAAGCAATCCGATTGATTTTATCTTATGCATTCTCCAAGAATATTAAAGTGTATCAGATGGACGTGAAATCTTCTTTTCTGAATGGATAACTTGAAGAAGAAGTCTACATTGAACAACCAGAAGGATTTCAGTTGTCAAAGAATGCAGATTACGTGCACAAATTGAAGAAGGCCTTGCATGGTCTAAAACAGGCTCCTAGAGCATGGTACTCTAAACTGGATAAATATCTACAACAGGCAGGGTTCAGAAAAGGAAGTGCAGAACGTCTACATCAAGATATGTCAAAGCAACCAAGGAATTTTTATTTCTCAAACTAAGTATATCAGAGAAATGTTAAAGAGGTTCAAAATGGAAGATTGCAAACCAGTTACCACTCCTATGAAAACCGGTTTCAAGTTGAGAAAAGATGATGATTCAAAGTCTACAGACTAGAGGAAATACATGTCAATGATTGGTATCTTACTATATGTGACAACATCTAGACCAGATGTAATGCAGGCAGTTGGATAGGTGGTACGATTTCAAGCAACACCAAAGGAATCACATGTATTAGCAGTGAAGGGGATTTTCAAATATCTCAAAGGAATAGAAGAGTTTGGATTATGGAATCCAAAAGGAAAGGATCTACCACTTACTACCTACACAGATGTAGATTGGGAAGGTTACATCGATGATCGACGAAGCACCAATGGATCAATGTTCTACTTGGATGAGTGTTTAGTATCTTGGCTAAGCAAGAAACAATCATCGGTAACTTTATCTACAGTCGAAGCAAAGTATATTGCAGCAACATAATATTGTACTCAGGTTCTATGGATGAAACAAGCTTTGATAGATATACAGGTTGAGTATGATGAGCCCATTCCAATCTATTGTGATAATGCAAGCGCCATCGGTATTTAAAAGAATACAGTGATGCACTCCAAGACAAAGCACATTCCAATAAAGCATCACTTTCTATGGGAAAAGGTTGTAGAGAAGAACCTTAGAGTTGAATATGTGGGCAAAAAAGAAAAATTGGCAGACATCTTTACAAAACCGCTTCCAAGGGAAGACTTTGAGTATCTTTGCCAGAGACTTGGAGTAATTTCTACTCCAAAATGAAT
>SNQJ01S0073691.1:29242-44117 GCA_010110895.2 Picea sitchensis
GAGAGGTTCTAAGTAGTGAAACCTAGAGGAATTCCATAAAATACACTAAAGAACATCGTGTACTATTTTCATATCTTTATTCATTACAGGTACATAGTTATGATTATTTCAAGTTAGGGTTGTTGACTAATTTAAAATTAGTCATGTGAGACTAAAGTAAAGTTTGATGAAAATGATAGTCTCTTGTTGTTAACGTTAAGGAAGGTTTGTAGGTATGTGATCATATACACCAAATCTATTACAGATTTACAAATCAAATTCGGATGATGAAATTGATGAGGGATTTTGGTTGAGGTACAATTTGGGTACATGGTTGAGACAAGTAGTTGATGAGTTGGCACATGAGGTGTATAGTTGATGATGTTGGTACATCTTGATGATTCATAGTTTATGAGTAGTTGATGCATGATTGGTATATACTTGGTACATGGTTGGAGGCACTTGTTAGTAGTATTGTTGACACATGGTTTATGGATGATGAAACATACTTGTCTTGGTATATTATTAGAAGCACATATTGATCTTGGTGATGATTATGAGTTGTTGTGTTATGCTTGGTTGATGCACATTTTGGTGATATTGTGCATATGGTTGAGAGTTGTCTTGGTGATTGTTCTTGGTTAGTAGATATGATTTGGTTGATACAATTAATGAGACAGATTGTTGTGATAGGTTGTTTAGCCATGTTATTGTGACATGTTATTTGTACAGGTTTGGTGCATGGTTGATGCACTTGTTTATGGTACAGGTTGAGGTACAGGTTGATGTATGGTACATGTTGGCACATGTTATTGGTACAAGTTGTTATAGGTTTTTTGGTGCAGGTTGATTGGTACAGGTTTACAACAGTATATCTCACAGTGATAGTGTGACATGGGTTCCATCATTCTACTTATATTTCAGGTTGGTTGTAGCCACCTTTCGGTTGTAGCCAGAGAACATAGGGGGTTGTAGTCTCCTTCTGGTTGTAGCCAAATAATTGGGGAGTTGGAGCTTCTCTCGAGTTGTAACTTGAGAAACTAGGGGGTTGGAGTCTCCTTCCAGTTGTATCTGGAAAACAAAGGAAGTTGGTGCTTCCAATGAATGTAATTCTTAAAGATATATAAGAAAAAACATCTTGTGGTTTTCTCCCACTTTGGGTTTCCACGTAAAAACACTGGTGTACTGTGTATGTGTATGATTTCTCATTTGTTCATTGTTTATTTACTCTACAACTATTGGATGATAATGCTACATTGATATAACACTTGCATTTTATGGTTAAAAATGATTAAATTGCTCTATTACTAATCCACCCCCCCTCTCAGTAATCCAACAACTACGGGTGCCATGCGTAGGTCTAACAACTCGATGCATAGGAGGGTTTAGTTCGGGAGAGGGGAAGTCATGTAACTGGATAAGGGACATGGAACAATGCAAAATCCCCAACCCTTCTGAGAATAACAATACAAATGCGCCATCACGATTTCAACAGCCTTATGTGGGCATGAAAACCTTACTATACTTCGGCCTTGAATTGTTCAACTCACAACTATAGATATAGAGTTATTGCATAATGGATATGGTAACATACATAACGATAGGTGTTAAAAATATCATGACACATTCAATCCAGGCTTCAACAAAATGGCATGATCCCAATAATGTCTTATCAAGATCAAATCGAAACGAATTTCAGACACAGGTTAAGTTAATCGGGTTTTGACAAGAATAGAGCATACCACAACCTCATATTACTATGCATATATTTGTGAACTTCAACTAGATTAATAGCCCTTAATAAAAAATAGACACCCCTTATACATGATTTTTAATTCAAACAATGATTCATAACTTTTAAGAGTAAATGTTATTATGAGATCATAATGAGCGCAATGACTAAATACCAAGGTCTCGATTTGAAACAAATTATGTCAATAAAGTGTTATCGAGGCACTCATAAAAAAGTTGGATAAACGAGAATGAATATGTAGCATAGAAAAACCATTCTTGAATTTGAAACAATAAAACTTTCACCATCTCAAAATTGAGTGTAAGATCTTAGGTCCTGATGACATTAACCATAATTTCATCCGATAACAGAATTAGACCTTGTCATGAACAACATTTAAAGGCATCCAAAATGTTTCAATTGCACCGACACAATGAATAATATTTGGAGATGTGTAACAGATCCTCATAATCAGCTTTGAATTTCACGCTTTCAGTCATGAAATTCAAAGTGATAAATGATTTAAGGATATTCGATATAATTATGAATGTAAGGAAATAACCGATTCAAAATGATATGAGAATGCCCAGTAGAAACAATCAAATTAACCATTAAAACTACTAGATGTTCCAATAAAAAAACATCAAAATGTAAGAAAAAAAATCCAAAAAGAAAATTCTAGCCTTCAGGATGGTTTGTTGACTAATCATATTTGTAAGGAACATGATGATTGGTTGAGACTTGGAGAAATAATTTAAATGAGAAGTCTGAACAAATAGAAAATTTACATAGGGTCCCCTTCATTTTAGATAAAATGGAAGGGACTTGTTGCTCGGCCAACAATCCCCTAAATTTTTAAGGAATCTTGTCACACAATGAAGGAAGAAAAGGGTTGATTTTATTCATGCTTAATGATAGTGTAAATTTCTATCATCCACTAATTGCAGGTTACTCAAAGATAAGGTACTCTTGAGTGATAATCTCTTGCCCGATAGTTGCACAGAGGCAAAGAAAATGATGAAAATTTTGGGTGTTGAGTATATATCATACCATGCATGTCCAAATGATTGTATTTTATATAGAAACGGATATGTGAACAAAGACATATGTCAAGAATGTGGGAATGAAAGGTACCATAAATAAATAAAAAACAAAGTTAAGGCACATGGTACTCCTCATAAGATTTTGAGGCACATGGTACTCCTCATAAGATTTTGAGGCACATGCCTATAATTCGAAGGATTCAAAGGCTCTTTCGTTGCAAACAATTAGCCATGTTGCAGGGGTGGCATGCCTCACATAGAAGTGAGCCAGGAGTTATGTGAATCCCAATAGATCCCATAGACATGAAGCATATAGATGATACATGACCCAATAAATTCAAGGATGAAGTACAGAGCCTCCGATTGAGCATAGATATGGATGGATTTAACCTGTATTCCCCCCAAAACATCAACTATTCTATTTGGCCAATGGTAGTGACAAATAACAATATCCCCCCATGGTTGTCCGCGAAGAATGAACATCTTATGTTGGCTCTTATAGTCCTAGGTAAACGACACGTGAAGAGAATGGATGCCTACCTTCAACCATTGATCAATGAATTTAAGAAATTATGGGAAGGGATACATGTATATGATGTATCAAGACCCATCCCAATGCAGAGGTATTTTACATTGTATGACATATGTGTGTACATCACACACTATTATCCACGAGTAAGAGTATGCTCTGGTAAGCATGTTCATTGATTTTTTTTATATCTATAATTTTATTTGACATACTTCATTTGGTGCAACTATATTTTTTACACTAACATGCTATGTATACGATAACATCACATGTCTTGTAACAAAAGGGCATCGTGGATGTAAATGTTTAGGAACTTGTATAAAGGCTAGGTGTTTCAACCACCTATGGAATTCGATGTACGACTGTTCGAGAGTATTCCTCCCAGAAGACCACCCTTAAAGACAAGTTGTATATTCTTTCAATGGTAAACCAGAGAGAACCCAGAGACTTGAAATAATGACACCAACAAATTGGAATAGGGAATATGACATAGAGAAGAAGAAGGAAATGAGATAATTGTTTGATTCAAATGGGGAACCTATGTTCGATAATCCTGAATTTTTTGACACCTATGTTGAGAAAATTCCCATTGGGATGAAAAATAAATATGTATTTTATGAGCTTCCATATTGGGAGCATCTTAAGATTGACCACTTACTAGATCCCATGCATATATTAAAAAATGTTTCATCTTCTTTATGGAGGCACATATCCTAGAATAAAAGTGACACAATGTCTATCGGGAGATATCTTATTGCTTCGAATATTAAAAAGAGACATTAGCCAAGAAACGCAACTAGAGGAGAGGTTGGTCCCTCTCGGTATTTTAAAGAAGGTGATGTCCCATGTATTTTGAAGAAAGATGATATTTCTATGGTGAAGGATGTTAAATTGGGTGTGTGTTACACATCAAAATTACTCACTTCAATAGTGTCGCAAGTGTCATCATTACAAGTGTTGTAAGTATCGCATCTTGTCTGCAAGTGTCGCATCTTGACCACAAGTATCGCAAGTGTCGCAAACATCATACTACCTATGTCGTCTCTCTAACGACATTGCAAGGACACTAAGACACCTCAAAGACTAGTTTTGAAGAAGGAAAATCAATTGACAGAAGAGTACAAACCTTGTGACACTGAAAAATCCACTAAAACATCAGTTTTGGGAGGGAGCGCTCCCCTACCTACTAACAGGGAGTGCTAGCACTTTGTACTCCCTTATAGAGGAGCGTTCTAGCGCTCTGTGCCCCTTTTGAGGGAGCGCTAGCCTTTTTTGGGTGAAATTTGGTTTGTTGGAGGAAATCAGGGGACAATCCCCTCAATATCTGAAGGTAGTTGGGTTCTAATCTTGGGTCAAGGCATGATCTTAGGGAAGATCCTCAATTGAAGGAGAGGAATCCTCAACTTATCCCAAAGATATATCAAGTGGTTGAGCTTCTCCAAGGTTATATAAGGAGGCCTTCTCATGGTGAAAGGTACAAAAAAAATTGGAGATATGAAACTTATGATCTCATAAGTGAGATGCCATTGAAGCATAATCAGTGTAGATTACTTGAGCAAAGGGGTTGGACAAGGAGAGCTGGAAGAGGCTGTTGCACCTCCATCAAAGGATTGTAAGCACCTTTTACTTGTTCTCATTAATAATCAATGTTTGGCTTGTTTCTTTCAAATTTATGTTTGTTCCACATGAATTTGTCTTCATTAGATAGATCTATATTTGAGCTAATCTCAATAGAATAGGAAGTTCTTTGTATCTTTGTTTGTTCTACAGGACCTATCGAGGAGCTCATCTTGAACTTTGCGAGGAAAAACGCCATTAACAAGGTACACATCTTTCTTCTTCCTCTTCATATGTTAGCTTAATTAGATCTAAAAGGATGTCAGTGTCCACATTAAGAACTTTTCTGTCTTGGCCTTAGGAGTCTAGAGACCAAGAGGGAATTCGCTTGTCCGCAGGAGGATTCACCTGTAACAAAAATTGGCGACTCCACTGGGGAGGAGATCTGATTTTTGTTTCCTTTCCTAGATCTTGTTTTGTCTCTTTTTCCACTCATTTGACCTTCTCCATACTGTCTCTTTGATTCTTAGATCTATTTGATTGCCTCTTTGTTTTGTCATGATCACCCTGATTTACTGAGTCTATTTAGAAATTTGGTTTTCTCAGATTTTTTCTGAGTTTTGAGAGCATAGCGCTCCCCCTCCCTTGCTATCAGAGCACCATCACTCCCTATTAGCCTCACACAGAGCGTTGGAATGCTCTAGTGCCCCTTACACCAGAGTGCTACCCCCTTTCTATGAAAAATTCTCCATGTTTTTCATCTTCTGAAGCTATTTATTCATTTTGGCTTTGACTCAGGAGTTTCATCCTCTAAGTTCATCTTGGTATTGGCCTTCAACACCCTGTTTTATAAGAATTGATCTCTTTTTCTTGGAAACTTGGCATTTTATTTCCTTGCCTTGAAGTCACTCTTTGTCTCTGCTGATCTAGAGTTAACTTGTTGTTTTCTCCTCATTTATCTGACTGAGTGAAATATTTTTTGAGGAAATCCAAAGGTCTGTGAATCTTTCCATTTGATCGTTGAGGTCAGTTTTCCAACATTTCTCTTTTTTTGGAGGTTTTTGGTTCTTGTTTGCAAATTTGGTTATCTTTGTCTTTCTTGGTTATTCACGACAAGAGTGTATTTTTGTTTGTGTGAGGTTTGCTTCTGATTGTTTAATCCTAAAGTCTGATTGACATTAGAAGTTTTACATCTAATTATCATTCACATATAAGCAAAAGGACATATTTTAGTGATTGGTTTGGATATTAGAAGGCATTTATGAAATTTTTTAGCATTACATTGGATTTGACTGAGAAACGATTGTATGAGGATGTTTCATCTCAGTGTTTGATAATGAAAATAACTTTCTCTCTTTCCCTTAAATAGGCATTCATCGAAAGAAAAGACTGCTTATCATTTTCTTATGCATATTTTGGGAATTGAGTCATAATACCATCAGTTTCACTTTCATAAACCCTTGAGTAAAGAACACCTGTAAAATTATCGCTAATTAAAATTTATCTAGAACATTTTTGTTTTTAGAATCTTCCACCAACATTAGACTAGGACTAGTACTTTGGATTAGGCCGTGAGTACAACTCTCCAAAGTTTTTCAAAACAAACATTAGCATATTGCGATAGGGAGAGAAAATCCAATTGTCGTATAGGATTTCTGGGATCCCCCTCTCACACAGGGGTTACACACGAGGTCGCATTCAGGAGAATTACGGAGATTATCCCTCTGTGGTTCAATTGTTTGTAGTGGTCAGATCGTATATTGGGGGTCACTTGAGGGTATACCCACGATTATGTGTGGGAGCCTCTCAAGTTGATTTCAGACTTGTTATCCTGCCCATACATTCGGACTGGACTGTTGACTGTACCCGCCCAGGGGTTGACTGCGAGTTGGTGTACTTAGTATCCACAATCTTTAGGTACTTACACAAGGTGATAGTGAAGGCAAGTCTTTGTTGTACCTGGAACAGATGGTGGTCAAACTCACTTGAGCTCCTTGGAGGGTAAATCCACAATTACTGTGTGGAAGCTTGCACCAAAGTGAGAGTCTGTTAAGCAGGTCGCCATTGTAACTGTTCCACCATATCCTAGCCCCTTCTTGACTTGATCACGTGACATTGGATTTCATCACCAACTAGTACGATCATCGAGAGAAGGTTTTGTTTGCTTGGTTTTGATTCCTATATTTTATTAGCATATGATGTTTCTTTTTGTTAGTTGGCCCTAGATTTTTAGCATGTGCTATTATTCTCCAAAATTGAGACTGTAGATGATAAAGGTCTTTGTCGATCACGTAGGATGCAAGGGCTGCCCCCGGAAGGCTACCAACCCTTACCTCCTAACCCTCCAGAAGACAACTACCGTGGAGAGGTAGAAAATCAATCTAATGCTGGGAGTGTTTTTGCTCCTCCATTAGACAATCAAGAAGGATCTTTGGTTACAGTTGAGAATCCCACTCCTCGCACTACATCTGTGTCGAAAACCCCTCTCGAACCACTTTTGCTTCGTTTAGACTCCCTTGAGAACGTCATAGACAAAGAGGTCCCACAATTACCTGAGAGAGCATTTACTGAAACATATATGGGATCCACAAAACCAATATTTGGTGATGAGTATAGGACTCATATTCATCCTACCACTGCAGTAGATACAAATCCCACACCTGCTCATTCTGTATTAAGGACTTCATCAGGACACAATCTCTATGAGAATTTTGAATCCATTTGAAAACCCTTTAATCCTCATGAACCTCCTATTGAAACGGGGCCATCCAGTCAAACTATGAATCACCCCATCGATCAGGTCATTAACCCTACTGTTATGTCAACACAAGTCCATCCTAATGCTAGACTCATTACCTCTACTCATTCCCAAGGCACTTCGATCCCTACCCCCACTTTTATAAACTTTCACTCTACAACTCCACATGTTCGATACGATCTTGTTGGGACATCTTTGCACCAGAGAATGCAGACCCTTGCCGTCCAAATACAACGGGCTGGAGGGAAACCACCATCCAACGGACCTATCCCTTCTGGAAGAACACCATCCTATGGCGGGCCTACCCCTCCCAGAGGAAAACCCCCTTTCATGTTCTTCCCAGAGGGAAACCTCCCTTTGCTAGTGATACCCTGGTCGTTAATCCACTGCTGGTAGGGGGGAAACCTTCGTTTGCTGGAAATCCTTCACAATACTGGGGAGTATCTTCAGGAGGCACATTTACCCAACCCCACATTGGGGGGCACTCATATCATAAACCATAAGGAGGAGTATCAAATCTTGTTCCTTTCGGACCATATTATGGACAACCTTATCCAGGTGGCATCCCAAACACCACCCGAAGTCCTCAAGGACAACAACCTTATCCTTCCCAAGGGTCTAATGTTTATCCTCCCCCTAATGTGTATCCACCTCCGGGATCTACTTCTTACCCTCCTCAAGGGAAACATGTTTATCCTCCTTATGGGAAAGAAAATCACTCGACTTATAATGCTCAAAACCCACCGGGTTATGCAAATGTTTCTCAGCCATCATCGAATCCTATTTATCCTAGTCAACAACAACCGTATGTAGGAGGACCTACTGGTTACAATTATCCACCTAACCTAGTTTATGGTCCTACTGGTGTTCCTATGGCACACCAGTATCATCTGCAAGTTAACCGATAACTATCTTTCCTTGCGACTCTAGATCTCCCAGACTTGTCTCGATTAACCAATGATCCTATTTTTCATTCACTAGTTTGGCCAGTTATTCTATCTAAACTTCCTTCTGATATTCCGAAATTTGACGAAAAACCTGGAGAAGATCCAAATAACCATGTGATGACTTTCCATTTGTGGTGTTCTTCAAACTCCCTCATGGATGCTTCTATACGTTTGCGCCTTTTCCAGCGAACACTTATGGGCTCTGCAACAAAGTGGTATATTGAACTACCACATGCTTCTTTTCATGATTTCAACTCCCTTTCCATGTCTTTCCTCACACACTTTCAACTACCAATTCACTACGATATGAGTACTGAACTCTTGACCTCCCTTCGTCAAACTGACTCCATGCATATCTCTGACCATATTCATGAGTGGAGACGATGACGAAGGATGATCAAAGCAATCATTCCTGACCAATTATTGGCGGAGTGGTTTACTAAATCACTTTTACCCCCTATCGCTCATGATGTCGCTATGGGTGGCGTAGTCACCAAGGAAGAAATCGTTGCTCAAGCTCAGTACTTAGATTTGGTTTATTCATAATCTGGTACTTTGTATGAGCTGCTTCTGAATGTTGCTCGAGCTAATGCTGATCCATCCAAGCCGTCCTCCTCATCTCATGCAGACATTGTTATCGGTTTCATCAAAACTCAATCTACTTCCCAGTTGACCACACTCTCCTCTACCTCCCCCCAAACTCAAATCTCTGAGGTGAATGCAGTTCAATCTTCCCCTTCACAAAAATCCAGAGGTAAGAAGAAGGAAAAAAATAAATCAAAAAATACTAATAACAATGAACAACCAAAAAATCAAGCTCAAACACCTGCTACCGAAAATAAACCACAACGAAAAATGAAATTCCCATGTATCATTTGTGGTGACGATCACTACACTCGAGACTGTTCACATTGCGATGAAGTGGCCAAAATTTTCTAGGGAAATTCACAACCCGCTATGCTTACTCATCCTTTTCCACAACAACAATCCATGGTTGTTCAAACCCCCTCTCTTGGGGGCAGTTCTAGCCATCCTCATGATGAGGCCTCAACAAGTGCCCATATTTATATGTTTAATGGGATTAATTTGATCACTCGCTCTAAGACGTATGACACACCAACTAAACCTGACAAAGCCAAGGTCACTAACGGTTCTTTAATGGATCCATCAACATCCTCCGTTAGTCCTCCATCTGTTAGTCCTCCATCTAGACCACTTCAAATTGAGAAACCTTTGTTTGAATCTACATTACACCCTCCTAAGATCACTTTCTGTAAATCTACCTTTAATCCTAGTTCACGTGCCGCCCAGAACTACAACATTGTTGAAGATTTGGCTCAAGCACCGTGTGCTATGTCTATGTTAGAAGTTCTACAACACTGCCCCAGTCAACGTAGAATGCTCTTGGCTGCTATTGGCGTTGTTGATCCCGATTCATCCAACAATATCATGTTTAACTTGGACAATTATACATCTATACTCTCCCACCAACTTGCTTTCCAAATTGATGTTGTTGTTCACAATCAACAAATTCACTGAACCATCTTGGATGAGGGAGCCTCTACTTGTGTTATGTCTTTAGCATGGTTGAAAAGTTTAAAATAACCCGTACTTAACAAATCCCCAATGATGTTATGCGCATTTGATGGGTGAGGTTTTCATCCCCATGGGATTTTACAGTCTCTGCCCGTCCAGTTGGGCGGCAAAACCGTCATTGTTGATGTCAAGGTGGTCGATGCTCCCCTCGATTACAACTTATTACTTGGAAGAAGTTGGTTTTATGCTATGACTTCCATTACCTCGTCGATGTTTCGATGTGTACAATTTCCTCATCAGGGAAAAATTGTCACTGTCGATCAGTTAGATTTCTGTACACCCGACGCTCACGCTCCCGCTACCAACAATATTCCATTCTTGGGAGATCACGAGATCACATATGAAAGCATTGGTGTTGKCTTKTTGAAATATTCTAGCCTTATGGGTACCTTCCCTACACCACTTCCACCAACTACACATCATATTGCCACCGTCGATATGATTTAGACCACTACTTATCAATCTTTGGAATCATCTGACCCTTGGATTGTACCTAGTCACTTGCAATTCTATGCGCTAGGTGACACCATGCCACTTGGTCCAGTCGAAACCTCATACGTTGTTATCCAATCCACCTCTCCCTCCTCGAATGGCTAACATCTCTTGGCACCTGACAGTTACTCGATGCCATCATGGTTAAATTCCTTGTCGTCTGCAATTGACTACATTTCCCCAATTTTTCCCTCTGATGAATCGATTATGGAAATGATGAGCATTGACGAGCTACCTCGGGATGATAACCATCATCAATCCTCTTTTCTTCCCCCTCGTGAAGAAATTTGGGAAGATACACACTCTATCTTCCCTCCTAATGTTGATTTTCCATTGTCTCCCATGACTTCAACTTTTGATGATTTGGATCCGGTAGTTGACATGGTGATCTCTTCGGTAGGGCTATTGGAGCCTAATCTCCTTATCCCTGTCACAACCCTCGACATGTGTTCCTTCTAAAATGATTTTCTTCCATCCAGTGAAGATCTCTTGGAAGCCATGACTGATTTTTGTCCCTTGACATGGTGTCCTTCCAGAGCGTTATTCTCTTGGAAGCCATGATCAAAGAGAGTCCACGAGCATAGTTTCTCTTCTCTATAGCAAGCTCATTAAAAAATGAAACAGAGGTCACGAGCACAATTTCTCTTCTCTGTGGCAAGATCATTAAAAAATGAAACAAAGGCCACGAACATAGTTTCTATTCTCTGTAGCAAACTCATTAAAAAATGAAACATAAGCTTTGAGCATAGTTTTCCTCTCTGTAGAAAGCTCGTTAAAACATGAAACAAGGATCTGCGGATTTAACCCGGAGCCATGAGCATAGTTCATTTCTTGTGTCAAGCTCGTTAAAAAATGAAACAGTCACCTCTCTTGTCGAGTCGAGTCTTTCGTTAGGTCTCGTATTTGAACCTTCATTTCATCCAACCTTATCCTTTTTCTCCATCTAGTAGAGAAATTGGTGACAACCTCAAAGTCGGTGAATGAATTAAATCTTGGGGGGCATGTCTCTAGCCTTTGATGATCATTCTAGAGTTAAGCCACTAGCTTTCAAGCTAGGGGCATACCAAGCTTAGTCTTTGTTCTTTCTCATGCTCGTAAATACATGATAATGCAATCAAGCAACCTTTTATCTCTTTTTCGGGCTCACATGGATATACGAAAAAGGAACCCCTTGGAGTCATCTGTAATCTCTTTTCAGACTCTCTAAACATGAAAATATTGTCGAGTGATATTTCTTCCTTTCCCACTCGTTAAAAGGTTTGAAAGGGTGTCTTTTGAGTGATAATTTATCTATTTTTCGGCCTCGCAAGACTAACATTATGAAAAAGGAAAACATTGGAGTCATCTTTAAGTTGTTTTCAAACTCTCTAAATATGAAAAACCATTGAGTTTACCTTCTCTGGACTCGTTAAACAATCATATATTGAAGGGACCATACGGGATCGAACCCTTGCTTCTTCCAGTTCATTAAACAAAGGAAGAGGGACTTACCGAAAGTGAGTCATATCGAGCATGTGTTACCCTCCTCGAGCTCATTAAATTAAAAAGAGGTACTCGTCTATCTGGATGGGGGAAAAATTGAAAGAAGCAAGCTAAGCAATTTTTGAGAATATTACCAGTAACTCTTACGGTCACCCTTGAACATGACACTTTGTCTTTGCATGCATTTTAATCCGTTGAACCTATGCATTGAGCCAATCCTCTGATTTTCTTTTACTCCTTTGGGTCACCTGACGAAAGTCACATCATCCATTGCATCATCAAGTTTTGGTCCATGTTAATTTTTTGTTGTTGTGCCTCAGTGTTCAAGGGAAGTATCTTCCTCGAGAGTCAGCCATCACAAATATCCTGCTTCAATACCCATGTCAGTCCATGTTCATTTGATCTACCAATTACATCTCTGTGTCATTTTCATGTCATTGATGGGGGATACATCAAGGCCCTCCTTCGACGAGTCTATTCCTGTCGACTTCAACATATTATCCAGGAATTAGACTTAGAAACCAGTTAGTACCTTGGAACCTGCATGCCTCAATGGCAGGCCTCCTCATGTCCAACAGTGGGTTTACATCATTGACCCCTGATCGGATGATTCCACAGATGTTCGACTTTAGCTCATCTATTCACATTCGTCGGAATGTACTAGAGTACCTTGGGAATCATTGACATCAATGGTGATCTCCCTCATGCTTGTTAATGGTTTACCTCATTGACCGGTAATCAAGTGGTTTCTACCATGTTCGACATCAGGACATATATTCACATGGTTATATTCATACTACATCGGGATCGGTAAGAAGACCCTGGGTTGAGTTTTCACTCTTATGTATACTTTTCCCAGGTTGCGAAGGAGTTCTTTTGAACTATGACACATATACTGTTACATAGATCCACTTTGTGTTGGTCGTGGCTATGTCTTGTCATATCATAGATCCACTATGTATTCTTCATGGCTATGATCAGTTCAGTTCATAGGAGTATAGATCCACATTGTATCTTCAGTGGCTATACCTTTTTGTCAATATAATTATGGATCCGCAGTGTATTTTATGGCGGCCATACCTAAAAAGTCTTTATCACTCAAGCATAGTTATCCCGTCCTTGGGTTTGAAACATGTCATAATATTTGTTTGATGGTTGTGTGTAGATTTTTCCAGCCTCTTTGCGTCCATACCCTTGCTCGAAAAAGTCTACAAAGTACTTCAGTCATCATCGTCTTCTGACTTTGCACTTTGGGGGGCAATATGTTACACATCAAAATTACTCACTTCAATAGTGTCGCAAGTGTCATCATTACAAGTTTTGTAAGTGTCACATCTTGTTCCCAAGTGTCACATATTGACCACAAGTGTCGCAAACATCATACTACCTATGCCGTCTCTCTAACGACATCACAAGAACACTAAGACACCTCAAAGACTAGTTTTGAAGAAGGAAAATCAATTGACAGAAGAGTACAAACCTTGTGCCACTGAAAAAGCCACTAAAACATCAATTTTGGGAGGGAGCTCTCCCCTACCTACCGACAGGGAGCACTAGCGCTCTGTACTCCCTTATAGAGGAGCATTCTAGTGCTCTGTGCCCCTTTTGAGGGAGCACTGCCCTTTTTTGGGCGAAATTTGGTTTGTTGGAGGAAATCAAGGGATAATCCCCTCAATATTTGAAGGTAGTTGGGTTTGAATCTTGGGTCAAGGCATGATCTTAGGGAAGATCCTCAAATGAAGGAGAGGAATCCTCAACTTATCCCAAAGATCTCTCAAGTGGTTGGGCCTCTCCAAGGTTATATAAGGAGGCCTTCTCATGATGAAAGGTGCAAAAAATATTGGAGATATGAAACTTATGATCTCATAAGTGAGATGCCATTGAAGCATAATCAATGTAGATTACTTGAGAAAAGGGGTTGGACAAGGAGAGATGGGAGAGGCTGTTGCACCTCCATCAAAGGATTGCAAGCACCTTTTATTTATTCTCATTAATAATCAATGCTTGGCTTGTTTCTTTCAAATTTATGTTTGTTCCACATGAATTTGTCTTCAATACATAGATCTATATTTGAGATAATCTCAATAGAATAGGAAGTTCTTTGTATCTTTTTTGTTCTATAGGACCTATAGAGGATCTCAGGATTGGAGCTCAACTTGGACTTTGCGAGGAAAAATGTCGTTAACAAGGTACACATCTTTGTTCTTTCTCTTTGTATGTTAGTTTAATTATATCTAAAAGGACGCCAGTGTCCACGTTAAGCACTTTACTGTCTTGGCCTTAGGAGTCTAGAGACCAAGAGGGAATATGCTTGTCCGCAGGAGGATTCATCTGTGACAGTGTGAAGACACCTTCTTTATATGGGTTGACTCTACAACATTTCTCATTGTAGAAGGGAACTTGTCGGGGTTGAAATCACATGACCATCTGAAACTTCTAAGGGTATGTATGTTTATTACATGATTCTTCTTCTATATTGACGTTGATAAAAATATGCTATGCACTCACAATTTTATGGAAATTAATGATGTGTGTGTCTATTTGTAGTTTCATTATCCTTTGCTTGTGTGTGGTTGTGTGAATCATGACTTCCCCCAGGACCTGTGATGTGCCATATCAAAATTATTTGTATTCGTACACTAGATCACATCAAGGAAGATTCATATGGCTAACATTCCATTTTTGCATCAAGAGATAGTTGAGATTGTTTGTATGTTTGAAAAGGAACTTCCCACGAGTTTTATGAACTTGCAAGTCCAT
>SNQJ01S0073691.1:77898-107061 GCA_010110895.2 Picea sitchensis
GCTCACATATATGTGAGCAGGATAATAACCCATGTCATGAAGCAACAAAAGAAAGAAATAGAAAATTGAGACATAAAACATTATATGTTTTCTCATGGAAAAGATATGGAAAATATCTTTTACAACCGTGTCTTTCATCAGGGAAAAATAAAAAATGGTTTCCAGGGAAGCAAAAAAAACCCAACATCCAAATGCCAACATACATTAATAAATAAATTAATACATGCAACTTAAAACCATGATAAATTGATTTCCCTTTATATTTTAATAAAAATACTCCAGCTTCTCCACAAACACCCAAAGAAAAAGTTAAAACCCCATATACTAATCAATTAGAATACAATGTATCTAAATTTGTTTCATAAAAATTGCAAATTTATGGCCTTTAAACTTAGTTGATCCAAGTCCAAAGGCAAGAACATCTTTATTAATTTAAAATTTTAAAAATAACAATTAAATGAAAAATGAAAAATGAAAAATGAAAATCATTTGATCATTAATTTTAAAGGATTAAAATCAATTAAAATTATTCAAGATTTTACAGAAGACTGAGAGAAAACTGATCTTAGTTCCAATTGATCATCAGTTTTAAATGATAAAAAAACATTACCTGGAAACGACTTGGCAATGTAACTAAGAATAGTTGAGAGTGCTATGTGATGAAGAACATGATATCTTGTAGATCTTTTGTTGACAAGTTTAGACTTATATTATTACTAAGCTAAAAAGCATTGGTAAGAATCTCTAAAAATCTTCATAGAAAGTGTAAGATGGTTATAAAAAGGAGACACATGATTTTATTGTTGCACATGTAAATAGGATTTTAACAAAGGCCAATAGGATTTTCAAAAATGCATGGGAGATAACATAATTTGTCACTACAAATTTAAATAAAATGTGAATATAATATTTTCAGTGATGCATTTCCTCATAGTTGGAGAGAAAACAAAATTAAAAGCATTAATACTTAATGAAATCAAAACTTTGAGATATTCAGAAGTGTAAGTGGCAAGAGGACCACCAACATGTTAAGACACAAATATACACTAAATTCGTATTACAGATACAATGATCAATGATAAAGTAAACCATAATATAAGAAATGTCATTGCTTTCATAATATAGATACAAATATGCCAAACCTAGTAAGTGTTATTCTCATGAACTCTAACAACCAAGATCTGTAGTCTGCTAAAAGTATCGACTGCTTTTGGTATCAACAACTAGGTGAACACACCAAAAATTCATTCTTTGTGTAAGATAACTTTGTCATGATCCAGTGTAAAAGTGCCTTGTACATGAAAGTCATGTAAATTGTAGATAACATCATATGTGTCCTCTAAGTATTTTTCGTATGTCATATTTAGTAAGACTAAACATAATGTCATTAACATGTTATCTTTTAGAATGCATTCTTTTTTAATGTTTGTTGTTGTTTGAATAATGCATTGTAGTTGAGGGGAGCGTTTGTATGTGGTAAGTTGTTCACATTTGGAACATTGGAGTTTGTTACCATCAATTTCTCCAAATGACTCTATGGGCAAATTGCAGACATTACAAATTGATACAAATGGGTTTGCATGGGTATTTGTTATAGTTAGCATGCCCTAATCCTAGTTCACATTGTAGTACAATTTTGTTAGATCTTGTGTTCTTGTAAAAATAAATTAATTAAATCATGAAGCAAATCTATATTTGGTCAAATTACCTTTGTTGTTAAGGTGACCAATTTTTTTAAGTCATACGGTGCTCGTTTTTCCTTCAACGTGGTTATGAATGCAGATTTGCATGTCCTAAGTGTCTTGGTTTTTTCTTCTCTTCCCTTAACAACATTTTGGAATAAAAGCATTGGATTTTCTTTTTACCATAATTGTTGTTGTATTGAAGTAAAGGAAGACATAAATGTGGAAAAAAGGTAAAGCTGCAATTGAATATTGTGTTAGGATACTAGGCATAAGTAATAAAAGGTGAATGTGCAAGTGGCAAAAAACAACAATAAGTGAGTTTGTACTTACTGTAGTTTTGTCTTATTCCAAGTGTTCGTCTTTGAGCTCTAATGCATATTGGGAGCCTAGTTTCTTTGCAGACGTAACCAGGGAAACAATGGTGCCAATTGCAAATGTTTGTTGGTTGTCAGCTGCCTTACTGTTGTATTTGGGAGAAATTTGTATTCTTGACAAATGGGTGAGATTGTTTCTAATATTTTTTTATCATGAAAGACCAATATGCAATTTCAATCTCAATGATCATAGATTGTTTTGGGAGAAATATTGAAGCCTTCAATGCAAACACCTTGCCCATGAACGAGTTTAGATTCGTGTAGGGCGATCAAGTTGTGAGGCACATTCACTGTGATTGTCATCTCGCTTTTTTCATCAACTAGATCAATACACAACAAATCTATGTTGTGTACTCGATCAATATTTGTTTTGTATGTGATGATGATGTCACCATGGAAGATAGTCCCCACTTTCAATCCTTTAAGCTCTTGTATTGTTACATGGATGCCTTTTGAATGCTTCTTCCTGTTAGTCAACATTTAGTGCATGTGAATTAGCTTGACGATTTGGTAAGCAAATTGAAGAGTATCGCTATAGTGAGTGGTTACCTTTTTGCTTTTTGTGACATTGTGTCTTGTGTCTATTCATCTTCTCGACTTATTTTCATGGTGTACCTACAAGGGAAAAACATACAGATTTGAATTTAATAATTAGTATCAATTGAAACTGTAAATGCATAAAAATATCACTTGTGACTGCGTGAAAACATATTATGATGGAAACGTATTTCAATATAAAAATTATTATCATCCTTTGATACCCTCTCTCACTCGCCTTCGATACATCAATCTAAAACATCATGAATTGATGTAAACAAGGGAAAGTGGAATGAAGTGTATACATACTTTCTTGGCATGTTTGAAGCAAAAGAAAGGTGGACTAAAATGCAAATGATGTCATAGTTAGAGTAATTGGTAGTTTTGATGTGGTTACGTGATTGGGATGTTTCAACTAGAAGAGCGATGTAACATAGAACAAATCATGTCATGATCAGACCAATATGGAGGGGGGTGAATTTTTGTCACTGAATTCCATTCAAGAGGCTCAATAATTCAAGAAAACAAAATGACACGTATTAATGTTATGTGAACCAAAGCCATGCACTTTTCCATAGAATTCCATTTTGTAGGCTCATTAATTAGTTGATCCTCGTGCTTTGAAACTACATGGAAAGGCTAAAATCTTACCTATTGTGGATGGTTGCTTTCGCATGCCACTCCCTAATAGTTAATTTCCAATTGTCCATTTCATATCTAATTTATTTGTGTTAAACAAGTTATCAAAACCTGTCGTAACCTTGCAAATACTATATCTTTTTGCAGGATTCAGGAAAGTAACTCATTGTTATCTTAAAAAGCATGACTCGCTATAATGTTTTTAATTTTGAAATTTAGGAATATTTTGGGAAGATAAAGCCCACATCAGGAAAGTGGCAATTTTTTTCCTTTACAATTTGACAGATCTGAGAAAAACTGATGGAAGATTGATATATTACAACGAAACCCATAAAAATTGATTTGGTTACATAGGAGAACTAAAGAACAATAAGAAATTTATCCAAGTTTTGTTAAACCTTCGTTTGACCTGCCGACAAACACCAGGGTTAGATTTATGGTTATTGCAAGCTTGTAGATTTAATACACGCTTTTCATAATCTCACCCATTTGAGAAATCCAACGATGTCAACTTCTCCAAGGAATTTGGAGCGTGATGATCCCTTGGTTGGCTTCAACTTCAATGTATTGACAGACATTATAATGTGTTCGCAAAGACTATTTTTTCCACCTTGCGATGCATTTATTGGAAGTTACGTGATAATCACATATATATACTACGTATCAAGTAGGTCAAATAAAATTATGTTTGCATGAACAAGAACCATGCCCGAATTGAGGCTTGTTTATGATGCTCGAATCAAGGGTTATTGTCTTTGACTTGAGATGAATAGTGATCCAGATTTTTAGACATGACAAAAGAAAGATACACAAGACTAACCAATCTCAAAATTAGAAAACATAAATGTATGTGACAGAGAAAAACGAATACCCATTCTTTGGACTTTGATACCGATTAACCTGTTGTATACGTAACATCATAATATATAATAGTTCTCAATTATATCTGTTTATTCTCATATTAAATGTTTGATTTAGATTCTCAAATTAAATGTTTGATTGAGAATGAAACATACTTTATTATAGTTTTCGACATTACACTGCACCATGAAAATATGTAGAAACAAAACATTTAATTTATAGTTCACTTTAACTTGAAGTGACATATATTATGATGATTTTAGTAGATAATCATAGCACTGTTTCGATAGATTCATTAAATATTAAACTCTGCGCACACCACCACCCAACAATAAGTAAATTGACTACACCATTGCCCAAGATTAAACTCTGCATAAACAGAGTACGCCACCACCCAAGATTAAACTCTGCGTAAACAGAGTACGCCACCGCCCAAGATTAAGAGTAAAAATAAGATCCATGTAAATTGGTAGTGTGTAAAATTTCGAAAAATATGTCTACAAAATATTAAATTATAGTAATTCATATTAAACACTAACCAATCTCAAAATTAAAATTACAATGATATAATAATTATAATTTTTATTATATAATTTTTTCTATACAATATATAATTAAAACAAATATTAAATAACAAATTCATGTTAAACACTAACCAATCTAAAAATTAGAGTTACAATGATATAATAATTATAATTTTTATTGAAATAGACTTTAAATTTGAAAATATATTTTGAGACTTGAGAGGTGGATGTGAACAATAACCCTCTTACACTTATAATGGTATAACTATTGTAATATATTTTTAGACCTATATCATTTGATTTGATGTATTCCAAATGAATTAATAGTTAATAATACATAGCATTTTAAAATTGAAATAATGTACATAGTGTTTTAATAATATTAAAAATAACATTATTACATATGGTTTTCTTCATTAGTAAACACTATTTTATCCACCTTGGGATGCATTTCTAGGAATTTTCGTGATAATCACATATATAGTACGTATCAAGTAAGTCAAATAAAATTATTCCTGCATCAACAAGAATTATGTACGAATTGAGGCTTGTTTATGATGCTCGAATCGAGGGTTGTTGTCTTAGACTTGACATATATAATACGTATCAAGTAAGTCAAATAAAATTATTCCTGCATCAACAAGAATTATGTACGAATTGAGGCTTGTTTATGATGCTCGAATCGAGGGTTGTTGTCTTAGACTTGAGATGAATAGTGATTCATTTAAAAATTAGAAAACATACATTTGAGGGTTGTTGTCTTTGATTTGAGATGAATAGTGATCCATCTAAAAATTAGAAAACAAAAATGTATGTAATAGAGAAAAACAAATACCCATTTTTTGGACTCTGATATCGATTATTATGATAGTTCTCAATTATATTTGTTTATTCTAAAGTGACATAAATTAAGGTGATTTTAGCATGTAATGATAGCACTGTCTCGAAAGACTCATTAAAAATTAAACTCTGCGCAAACTGAGTAGGCCACCGCCCAAGATTAAGTAAATTGACTACACCATTTCCCAAGATTAAAACTATGTGTAAACGGAGTACGCCATCGCCCAAGATTAAGAGTAAAGACAAGACACATGTAAATTGGTAGATACTTAAAATTCAAAAAAAATTGTCTATACAGAGTTTATACGAATCTGTCTATATAAGTATATAAATAAAACATCGTATGGCTTAGCTTTCTTCCCAATAAAAATAGAAAGAAGGTAATATGATTGATTTGAACATGTGAGTTTTGTCTATGGTTCTTTATGCATACATTTGCTAGGTAACACTGGATAAATATTTATTTTTTAATTTATTCTATATAAATATTAATTTATATATTTTTATGTAGTTAATTATTTAAAAACTTTAAAATAATATAATAGAGGATATCTCATAAAAAGTTGAAATAGAAAAATATATTTATCAAAATGATGGGAAAATAACATCTTGACTCTTGAAACCATATGGTATTGCTGAATTATTGTTTCAATAAAAGACCTTCATATCGGTTTGGGATTTGAAATGATAAGGATATAATAATATTTTTTTTATTAATGAAAAATAGAAAATGAACCAGTATTTCTTTCACATAAATAATCGTAAACACTATTTTGTCCACCTTGTGATGAACATCTTGGAAGTTTTGTGATAATCACATATATACTACGTATCAAGTAGGTATATTTCACTTTAACTTGAAGTGACACATATTATGGTGATTTTACAAGCAAGGGATGGGTATCACAAATTACAATGCCTCGGGAAAAAATGTTGATCTCCACATGTTCATTAATTAAGTTAATCGTCTAATGATGGAATTTCAGTGCTTGTTCTCTTAATGTGGAATGGCAATATATATCCACTTGTCTAACTCATTAATACATGCTAGTGTGACTACGCCACTACCCAAGATTAAAATTAAAGACAATACACATGGAGATTGGCAAGATGGGAAAGAATTGATATCGAAGACCCTCCATTGCATCTCTATCTTAGTACCTACGTGAAACTTCAAGGAGTTTGTCTATATAGGGTTTCCACCATCGAAGTCATTGGGAACAATAATTAAAGAATAATTCCCAATAAATAAATGCTATTACGTACCTGGGTTCGATGCTCCATCTGTCGTCCGTAGAGTCACTACTCCTGAATTGGAGTGTTGGTGAATCTGGTAATACAGGTTCAACCCTTGGTCTCGGTGGTGAAACAGTGGTGGTGATACGGGTTCAATCCCTGGTTCAAGAGAACCCACCGAGTTATGAGAAAGAGAAAACCTCCTCAAATTTCGCCTGCATGCTTTATTTCAGATAGAAGCTCCTCACGAATTTTGGTGAGGTGGGGATCTGTTCGTTTGGTCCAGAAGACATAACAAACTACTTGGTTTTTGGTTGAGGAGTATCTTGATCGTAATATAATTATTACAATTTAATTAAATATTGACTTATGCTGGCGTCATACACTTTCAGGTGCACAAATTTCCAATTTCTCTTCAGGAGCCTCATATTTTTGCACCACATTTACAAACCAAGTGTTGTAAGGAGTCTTGTTCAATTATAATTCTACCTGTGGATGCCATTTCTTAGGTTCTAATATATTCTTAATGGTCATCATTACAACACAATTATTGATAGACGAAAATAGCTCAAGATACAAGTGAGAACTTGTTTGATGGGCTCCATAAGCAGGACTCATTTGCTTTTAAAACTTAAAAACTGTCCACACATAAAACTAAAGATAAAGCATAGAATAAAATTTAGAAAGTTGTCCCTGTATAAACACTTAAATTTATGGATCAACAATAGAAAAGTCATGCCTCTACAAAGTCTTAAATTTCTAGATTAGCAATAGAACAAATCATGTATGAGTGACAAAACTAAAGTTTGGGGCGATAATTTATCGGTTGCATCTCGAAATTGACTAGAGACCTTTAGACAACTTCATCAAATTCTGACTTAATATACGCTACAAGTGTCATGGATTACTTTGCTAGTCTAGCTCGAACAAAATTTATCTATTAAGTTTTTAAAGTCTACAATTAAATTTTAGGTGTTAAGTATACTTGTCGGTTAGAATTTCGATCTAAATTTGTTATTAAATTTGTGTATGGAATGTATCTATTCTTTGTGTGATTACTCCAAAATTCTCTTTTATTCTCTTTATTATTTATCAAAAATGGCATAAAAAGGTCGAGGTAGGAGTGTACGACACAGATTGGAATTCATGTACCTCGCAGAAAAAGAGGAAAGCACAACACCACCCAAGAGATGCACGGCCACATACATCACAATCCCAATTGCAATCTAAATCGACAGTGCGCTCGGTGGATGGAGTTGGTGAGTCCATGAGCCAATTGAGATTCATGTGAGACACATCTTGGAATTCATGTTCTTGGAAGATACACCCAAGTTCAGGGAAGCACAGTGCCACCCAGGAACATTGCAACCAATATTGGGCATCGCATACATCACAATCCCAACTACAATCTGGTAAGTCTTTGTTGACCAAAATTTGGTCAACTATATTTTCCTGCTCTTGGATTACTAAAAAAAATGATATTGGAAGATGAAAAATTTTGAACTATTATAAGTTCATTGTGTAGCCCCCATTCTTAGCTTCTCCACACATTTTTTGGATCGGAAATCTGAGTTTTTATGCTCAAGATATCTAAGTTTAAAGATTAAGCAGAAAATAACACCCTTTTCATATGAAATAAGACTAATTATTCATAAACATATCCACATTTTCACAAGCCTAAGACTCGTACTCTTCTCTTATTTCCATAATTTTATCTTATTTACATACTTAGTTTCATTTCACAATCTCATCAAGTTTATTTCTTGTCGGGTTGACAGACTCACTTCCTACCTCTCCATTCCTCTCACTTTATATTCTCATTATCCCACACTTAATTTCTTTTTTTAAATATCCCCACACACTCCCCCTCACCTTCCTCAATCCCGTTTTTCCCCTTATCTCATACTTAGACCTTTTTTTTAAACTACTCCTCACAAGGATGGACTCACTCACCTCCCCCTCATTCCTCACTCCCTCATACCCGCCAACTCAATACTCTGCTCCACCCACTCATTACTCCAACCCTTCCCCTTACCCACCCATCCCATACTTAATCATATTTTGAGTTATGGCGGTCGATCAGACTCACCATAACTCAACTCACTCCCTTCCCTCACTTCCCAACCCACTCACCCTTCCCCACTCCCTACATTTCACTCCCCCCATAATCTCCGCGACCTACATTTTTCCCTCCCCCTAACTACCCACTTTTCCCTTTTACCTTACACTCTCGTTCCCTCTCCTTTAAAACATTATACCTTAACTTTTTCTAATATTTAAATGATAACTTTTTATAATATGTAGTTCATAACCAAACAGATTATTACATTTGACATCCAATAATATCATGACACTTTGGCATCAAGAAGTGATGCCACACGGAGATCAGAGAGTGGTGCCACATGGAAACTGGTTAATGGATGACATGGTAATTCATTAACTTATGAGATCACGCCACATGGTAGCCAATTAATGGAAGACATGTGGCATATCATCATTGGAGACACGTGGAAATACACTAATGGCTGGCTCATCAATGACTTAGCACAAGTTGAATTTCCTTAAAGAATGACGAAATTTAATCCAAGGGCCCAAATTTGCCCATGAATTTTGATCAACAATGACTGAGTGTTAATCTTCTGAAGGCCATAACTTCAACTATGGGTTTCAGAATCGCACAAACTTTATACCGTTGGAAATTTATTTCAATGTAGAATATGATGGTACATGTTTCAAAGACTAAAGGTTGCTACATTTTCCCCATAAATTAAAATATCAGTCAACTTCATTTTTAATGGGCCTATGTGACAACTCAACTTCATGAGCTCATATCTTGATATCCATGTGACGGATTTGCACAAAATTTATATTGTTGGAAATCTAAGATAAATAATATCACATAAGAAGTGATTTCCATGGCCAAAAAGTTGATTATGATTCCTAGAAAATTAAAACACAGTTCTCCTATTTTAAATGAGAAATTAATTAAATTGTGAAAATAAAAGTTTATTTATAAACTTTTATTAAAAAAGAAAAGGGACCCATTTTAGATATGTATATACTGATGATATAATTTCATTAATGAGGACTTAATAATGCATTAATTAAAGGGAATGTGTCAAGAAGAAACTTGTACGAGAATTTCTAGAAGAGAGAAACCCTAACTACTCAAGTAATTAGAAAATATCATCTTAAAAAAAAAAAAAAGTCTTCATCAAAGGTTCCAAGAATCAGAATTATCTGAGGGGCAAGGCAGAAGATCAAAGGAAGAAAAAGTTGTAGCCATGAATACACATCCAAGCTTCTGATCAAAGAAAATAGATCTCCATCTTCTCCACTCTTTCTATTCTTCTAAACCATTTCTCATAGCTTTATGCTTGAGTCTCTGAATTGTGCATAAGGTTGAGTTCTTGAGTGTTCTTCTTGTATTCTTCTAAAATATTTTTCTTGTATGATCATGGAGTATTTACAACCATATACATGACTATCAAATCTTTTGTAATAAAGAACATATTTCATGAATAAAACTCCACAAAGAATCACTTCGGGGTTGATTTCGACTATATCTTGTAACTTTGAGTTTTAAGTATGAGGTATTTGGGATTGATGTATCAAATTCTCTTTTGATCTTGATAGCAATACTCTTTTAAAATTCTTTGAGATGATCAAATATTCTCTCTTATTTTTCGTGAAGAAAACATGGATGTATTTATATGTGATTGAGAAGATTGTGTATGTGATGTTGATCATAAAGAAATTATGATGTTGAGGCTCTCCTTCAATCTTTTCAAAATGTTTAAAGAATTCTTGTTGCATACAAAGAGCAGATTAGGTTATTGAAGAACCATATCATTTCATAATATTACGCAATAAAGACCTGGGGTTTTCTTCCTAAGCATTCTCCTAATCCAAGATATCACTGATATATCTTTTAGCCCAAGAGAAGTACCACCTCATTAAAAATGCAGGAGGATTCATATCCTTGTGAGGTTGTTGTTTCGATCGTGACAAATTCAAGCGTCAACAATCTTTCTCTTGAGTCAAATACCAAACAAACAACAAAGTTCACTTCAGATATCATTTTTTGCAAAATATTACTTACATCCTCTAAACAATATTCTGAACTTACATAGAGCAGGAATTTTGCAAAATATTACTCGCTGGCTAGTTGCATCGATCAATAGTGAAGGTGGGTAGTTGATCTCCCTTGCATCGCAACATGCATGAGCCATGGAATATCTCCGATCCCCAGATAAGCAAAACAGAGAACCGTCAAATCTCTAGTTCAGGTGTCAGGTAGAAAGAAAGGCGAGCGGTTCAACATGCATCGGGTCTTAGCTAGGAACGATAGATACCAGATGCGGTTGACTGCTGCATAGATTTCATGGGGAGATTGGGGAGGACATAGTTTGCGCTCTGTGTATATGGCTGAGTAGGTAAAGAAAAGGTATGGGATTATGCAAGTAACTAAGAAAAATGAGCAAGAGAAGGCTCGTGTAGGTAGGTTTGCATGGTGGTGTACGTGGCAGTCGATCACGTCAATAGAAAATGCTCTATGCACTATGGACTATGCTCAAACATTTAATGATAAGAAGTAATGCTAGACTCAATTCTAACATTAATTAACGTGGGGAAAATGAGGATGCAAATCTATGCTTTAAACCAAGATAGACTAAGATATCTTCTCCTTGTGCTTCAAGAAGAGGCCAAATAAGACGTCCAAGTGAAAACTTAGGTTATGTTATAAACTAAATTGTATGATATTTGAAAAAATTTGGTTATCATTGGTTTATGTGCCAAGTTAATAAGAAAAGTGAAAATCGATTACTAATAGTCTAGGGACTAATAAAGGTGAAAGAGATGGACAACATTTCATAGACATATTAGGGTAATGTATTATCTACCACATAAGCAGATTAATGGGGTCATTTTTTATTACACCAGTTGCATTAGTTACAACTTCGATAATAGTTGTGTCATGCACTTTAAAGTAGTTTTTATAACTTCAAACCTTTTTATTTAATGAAATGCAATACCTATTACTACCTCCAAAAATTGTCAAGGAAAGTGGTGTAAAATCTTCATGCAAATATTTGTTATTGTATAAATGATATTTTTAGACTCAAATGAAGGATAATTAAAATAGCTTAAAAGATCTTATATATCGAAGGATAATATTGATTTGGATTGGATCGTTATATAATTTTCCATCTATATTGGTATTTTTTGGGTGAAAATATTGGAGGAATTTGATTGCAGGACCCATTTTAGTGGTAGGTCCCACTTTGGAGATTTGGGGTCCAAAACCTTCCAAAGCCATTTTGAGGTATCAAATGACATTTTTTGGGTAAAAATTTTGCAAACATAGCTTATAGCCCTTTAACATTGTTCTACACACAAAGACCTTTCCAATGAAGCGAAAATCATCTCAATTGGAGCTCATATGCAGAAGTTATGTCTCTTGCAAGTTGACCTACCTTGTGGACCACCATGGTATCGAGTGGGTGCCACATTAGCTCCCATTAGTCACGCATGTGGGGATAGCCATATGTGGACTTTCAAGAAGATTCTAGAAGGTACAAAACATAATACTAATTAAGGATTGAGACATGCAAAAAACCCTAACCCTAGGTGGCTATCAAGCTATGTTAAATACCAGGATGCTAGGAGGAAAAAGGGTTTCAGCGTTTAGCATTCTAATCATTTCATAGTTGACCAGAGCATAACAGAGGAGGTAGGAGATTCTATAGCATCCATTCAAGTCACAATGTCAAAGGAAACTCCATAGCGAGTGCCTCTTCCCTTGTATTTCCATTTTCATAACTAGAAAGAAAAGAAAGCGGAGCATATGCCCCACCTTCAAGCTGGGTTTTCTCCCATTTTGGGTTTTGTAGGATACATCTTGTGTACATTTGTGTGGACGGTATGTTCTCTTTTTGATCTTTCATTTTTGTATCTCAATTACTTTCATAAATTTGAGCAATAAGCTAGTGCTAATAAATCTAAGATCCAAGGAAATAAACCTACATAACAAGATTTGTGGTGATGAATTGTTCCAATGGAACATTCACGATAGTTCATAGACCACATTGGTATCCAAGCCAGGTTTCTTTGGGGTATTTGTGGAAAGTTGTAGGATCCAAGAATTGGCTTAAAAAGGAAGTTGTACAACCCTAGCCATGGAAGATGAGTTTGTTCATAACAACCCTCGAGATGCAACAAAAGAGAGATTTGCAAGGCTAGAAGAGCAAGTCGTTAATATCTCTTGCAACATGGCCATCGTCATGGAATCTCTAGCGAACGATTTTTCACCTTTTGGGGAGGTTGTTGGCTCTAACTTAGAAGTTGGATCGAATGAGAATTTGGGAGATAGTGAAGACCCATAAAAGAATTTGAAAAAAGAGCTTGAGAAAGAGCAGCCAAGTTCTAGTGCCATCACTACTTCACAGACTCTATTCGAAAGGGAATCCAAAGTGGACATCAAGCCTTATCAAGATGAGATCGATGTTGTTAAGTTGAACCATTGGTTGCAACAATTAGAAGTATATTTCAACATCCATAATATAGATTAAGAACATAAGGTTTCATTTACTTGAATAAAACTAGAGGGCCATGCACTAGCCTGGTGGGAAAGCCACACATAGACACTTAGGTTGGAGGGTGGTCCATCAATAACTAAGTGGGAGGATTTTAAAACCCTCATCAAGTTCTAGTTCTACCATATTGGGTATGTAGAGGACCGGTGGATCTGTTGGCATCACTTTAGGTAGAGGTAGGGGCAGAGTGTGCAAGAGTACACTGCTGAACTTAGTACGATGACGATCATGTTGGTTATCTCTCTCAAGAACCACCCAAACATACTCCTCAAGTGTCTAGGGGGTCTACACGATCATTTGTGAAAGAAAGTGATGCTCTTCAAACCCATGACCGTTGATGAGGTTTGTGTGCAAGCATAATACCTAGAGAACATAGGCCATAAGAAATGACGACCAGGTGGTTTTAAACATAAATACCACCAAGATTATTCCTAGGAGGGGAAGAAGAAGTGTAAAGAAAAACACAAGAAGACGACAACCATTGCACATCAGTGGGCTCTAAACAACCACTACAATAATTGCAATGTAGATGGTCATACTGAAGATAAGTGTTGGAAGCTACATTTATCAATGAATCCATAGAACCATAAGAAGGATGCCAAGAACAAAACCCTGCTATGCATGGATTTATGCAACCAAGTAGTGAACAACTTGAATGTGTATGAGAAGCTTGTATGCACTTCAATGCGGAAGAAGGTGAATCTGAGTAGCCTTCATCACAAGGAAGAGAAGGAGATGACAACACTCTTCCACAATAAGATCTATGTCAAAAAGGCCAAGGTAGATGCTCTATTTGATTATAGTTTACATACCAACCTCATAGTAGGCAATTTAGTCAACAAGCTTGGGTCGGAAGTTGGGTCACCTATCATCATAGTAGCCAAGAAGGATGGGACTTGGTGAATGTGTATTGACTATAGAGAATTAAACAATATGACACTCAATAATTAGTACCTTCTACCAAGGATCGATGATTTGTTAGCCTAGTTGCAGCTTGCCAAGTATTTCACCAAGTTGGATCTAAAATTGGGATACCACTAGGTATGTGTTAAAGAATAATACACCTAGAAGACCACGTTCAAGACAAGGTAGGGTTTGTATGAATGATTGGTCATGCCTTTTGGTTTACATAATGCACTAGCTACACTTATGCAATTGGTGAATGATTTATTGTGACCCTATTTAGATTCATTTGAAATAGTGTATTTGGATGACATATTGGTTTATAGCTTTAGTTGGGAAGAGAAAATTTCACATCTTATGTAGGTGTTAGCGAATCTGAAAAAGCATTCGCTGCTGGTTAACTTCAAGAAATGTGAGTTTAGCTCAACATTCATTAATGTATTTGGGGTATGTGATCGGTGGAGGGGAACTCAAGATAGATCCCGTGAAGATGGAGGTCATCATCAAGTAGCCAATTCCTACAAATGTCACTAAAGTTGGGAGCTTTGTTGGGGCAACACATGATCCAGATTTATGTAGGAACACAATGGAATACATAAATACACATAAACACAAAGATGCAGCAGAAATAAGACTTCATTTCATGAATAACAAATCACTGAAATATGCTTACAGACAGAATGGAAATAAACTAGCTGGGGCCCTGGTAGCTTATCTCTGAGAAGAGATGTGGCGGCTACTGGCCTTTGAACTGTGTTACAATGAGGCTCTGAAGGCCCTTTTACAATAAACGAGAATGCCAAAAGTCCTAGACATCCAAAAACCTAACCCTGGGAGATGAAGCGCCAAAAGTCATGTGGGCCCCGTTTGGGTAAGTTGGTGCATCAACTTTCCGAGGTCGTAACTTTTGCATACGATCTCCATTTTAGGCATATGATAGCTCGTTGGAAAGATCTTTCCGAGGCCTACAACGTTTGAGAAAAAATAGCATCGTTAGAAGGTATTTTGCGAGAGCAACATACCCAAAAAAACATCATTTAGGGCCTCAAAATGGCCCCGGAAGTTTAGGACCCGAAAAAACTGCTAAAAATAGTAAATTGTGCGGAAACTGAAAAAAATGAAAGAAGCAATGGTGGGGGTCTAAGTGGAATAGGCGGGTCGCCACCAATATCCACCTGGATCATTCCTCCCCCCTTAGGAAGCAATGGTCCCCATTGCGTTGAGTTCCTCCATGAGATGAGGAAACTTCTGTTGAACTTGGTCCTTGGTGAGCCATTTGCCTTGGTGAAGGAGTTGGCCTGCTCCTCCAGCAATGAGATGAGGAAACTTCGCTGAACTTGGTCCTTGGTGAGCCACGTGCCTTGGTGAAGGAGTTGGCCCGCTTTGACAACTCGATATAGCCATATCCCTCTCGCTGAAAGTGTGCTTGATCCGTATTCATGATCCGACCGCTCGGCTTGTTCCATACAACCGGATTTAACCGCTGGTGCGGAAAGCTGTTCTGCCATGCGGGATGTGTCTAGTAGAGGTGGTGCGCAGGGTCAAGGCGTCCACATTGAACACCGGGTGCGACACAAGGAATGGTGAACAGTCGGTGCTCAGCGAATTTTCCTGGCCAACCTTGGTGGTGAGGTGTGTGCCCATATCGAGCTGGACGAAGCCATGCGCATGGGGTCCAGTTGAGGCACCTTTGCAAATGCAGCCTACACTTCCCACCGAAGTTGTGTGGCACCCGATGTTGATCATGTCACGCTTTGACTTATCATTGGCTCGTCTGATGTCATGAACCCGCTACGGATGTGTTGAATGCCTTTTCAATGAAGTTGTTTTCCATCCGCTTCGCATCGCAATAATCTTCTTGATTAGCCACAAATGGCATGGTTATTTCAATGGGACATAGTGGCTGGAATCAAGCCTCCAATTGAAGGTTGTGGCGGGTTGAGCTATGGAGAGCCCGGCCAGGGTGTTGTATATAGAGGAGGCTCTCATCCCATGTGCGGATGCTTTGAATTGTACATGCGCTGGTATCGTGTAATGATCATCCGGCTGATGACCTCATTCCCGCCATGCACATGGGATGGAAAGTTGTGGACTTGGTGAGCTTGGTATCCAACATCACCGTAATTTGACCCAAAATAAATACCTAAGGAACCCATCAGATCGACCGAGATGATAGACTATGGGATCCCAAAGTGTAACCACACTCTTTCAAAGAAGATATTAGCGCTGGTCAGCCGTGATATTCTTCTTGAAAGACATCATAATGGACATCTTCGAATCGGTCGACGACCACAAAATGGCCATTGCCATGTTTTAGTAGAAGGAAGGCTCGATATGTAATCCATAGAGATGAATTCCCAAGGTCGACCGGGGGTAGGAAGCAGAGTATAGAGGCCTCGTTTTGATGGCTGGCTTGGCAATGGCGCAAGCAAGCAAGTGTGACTCTTGATGTACTTCCGGACATCTTGTCGGAGGTTCGGCCAATAAAAATACTTTTAATGTTTCGACCCCAAAATGCCCAAGAATCCACCCGATCAGAAAAGCCCTAAATCATCTTGGCATTCTGGCCAGTTGAACAACACAAAGGTGTCCTGTGTGACAAAGCAGTGGCATCCTAGAGGTGTAGTACTGGGAACTTGCTTTACCCTCCAAGAGTGTATTAGCGTGTGGTCAATTCCTCGATCGCTTTGTGTAGAGAAGTGGACTAACAAAAGTCTCGTGTCTACAAGAGTTGAGCACAAAGGGTTAGTGCTAATGCATGGGTGGTCGACCAGGCAACCGCACATTACAGGCTTTTGTACTTAATGTTTAGATGAAACTATTGCGTGTATATGTGGACCACTTATGATGGTGATCTTTCTACAACTTCCCCTGTGTCTACATGAACCGCAGTGGCTCTGGTATCCGCTGATGATCAGTTTTCCTAAAATGTAATGCTTCCATTGCCTACAAGCCCCACATTGGAATGCATTTCTTTGTCATAAGCGGGATACTTCTCCTGACTGTATTAGAAAGTGTCTCACCGCGGATATACACCGATGCCCATGTTGAGTAATCGCTTCAATAGCATAGTCGAGGTATCCGGCCTCGATCTCAAATGGTTGTTGCAAACTGTAATGTGAAAGCACTGGTGCAGCGTAGGCGATGTTTCCAACTCCCCGAATCAAGTTGAGAGATTCAGATAAAAAGAATTTTGCTTTAGCTCCTCCCTTTAGTCAAGTCACCAAGAGAGGAGCGAAAGGGCCAAGTGATATGAGAGAATCCCAACAATAAAACCTGCTGTAGAAATTAGCAAGACCTAAAAATTTGCGGAGCTCTAGGTGGTTAGCTGGCCAATCTCAATGACTTGATCTTTGTTGGATCCACATGCACCCCCGGGCCATCAATAATAATGTATCATCCTTATACTGAACCCGGTTATGCTAAAAGTGTATTTTCCAAATTGCTAGCCACAACTTGTGTTGCCGCAGTTGTTTGGAGTGGACCCTGTCGGAGGTGGTGGAGGTGCTCTTCCCAAGTCCCACCAAGATTAGAACAAATGTCATCAAAGTACACCCACTACAAGTGAGTTAAGGAATGTGATGTCGCCCATTAGCCCTCATGAAGGTTGGGTAGGGCATTCACAACCCGAAAGGCATGACCAACCATTCAAAAGGCCCTCCTTGGATTTGAAATGCGGTCTTCCACACATCAGAAGGGTTGATTAAATTGTGATACCTGCATTTCAAGTCGATCTTGCTGAAATATTTTGCCCTTTTGAGTTGGTCCTTAAGGTCATCAATCCATGGGATCGGGTACCTATTCCTGATAGTTGGATCTTGTTCGCCCACAGTCAATGCGTATTCCAAGTCCCATCCTTCTTCAAGCACTCAATACTACCGAAGTTCTACTGTATGGTGATGAACTCGGGCCGATGTGACCTTTTCTACAATGTAGCCTCAATCAGCTCTTGATTTACCCTGTGACAGAAAGCACCGTAGATGGGTCCATTGCTGGCACACTGGGCTCGACTGGATGGGTACTGACCGGCAGCAGAGGCACCCCTGCACGAGAGGTGAAGATGTCCTTGTACTAATCCACGACCTTATCCTTCTGTTATTTTCATGCAGTGGGGCCCTATCTAGAGGTCATGGCCAGAGTCTTCCACTTTCCCTGAGGGCAGATCATCAAGAAAATAAATTTCCGAAATGAGCTATCGCATTGTCGGCGTAACCAAAGAGACATTTGGTGGTATGGTGCTATCTCCGTATCCCGTATTATCTTATTGCCCAAAGTGATAAAATAACACGAGGCCCTGACTCATAATAATAACATGTCGCTTCCACAAGTAATGGGCGGCCTAATAATACATCAAACATCAAGAGGAGCAATGCCACATAATAATTTCAACCGGTAGCGGGCTTGATGTTGTAGGAAGGTGACATTGACCCACGCTTGAGGTCCCTTCTCCCAAAAGTAACTACCCCATGGTGTATGGTTGTGGTGTGTTGTGGCTCAAGAAGTTCAACCGTTTTACCATGACCTCTACCCAGATGAGGTTCTTCTAGCTCTGCCATTAGCTGAATTGTGAATCTGAGAACCCTTTTACCCACATCTTGAATGGAAGAGACGCTCTCCGGCTTCCTCCGGATCTTCGGGTTCCCTCCTTCGATCTTCGGTGGCACCTGCTGGCGCTATTCGTGATCGATAATCACTCGCCACATTCCCCTGTCGTCTCCTCGATTCGTGAGCCTGCGCGCATCCATCTCGGGTTTCAACTCCTACGCTCGCTGACCTGGGTCCGACACTCACTCTTGTGTTGTGGAGTGGAGCTCTTAGCGGAACTCACACCCACTCTCGTGGTCCCGGTTTTGTTCTTTGCTTGTGGATTTGGATGGTTGTCCTGGGCTGCCCCGCTTTGGTTTGGTCCTTTGTTTTGTAGTTTGGGAGTACCTTTCCTGTGATTCTGATTTTAGACCCAAAGTCTCGCTTCTTTGTTTGAACTGCCAATCTTGGCAAGATATCATCGCAGATACACCAAGTTTAGGAGATGTCGAACCTTACTCTCCTCGAATGGCTTGTGCATAACCGCCAGACTTTAACACCAAATGTTTCTAAATCTTTGATACCCAACTTTATACGTAGGGTATGAAACAGATTCACAATCTCATGCACATCTTGGTCCCTTTGTCAACGAAGTCCATTGTATGTATTTGTCCTCATAGCTCCCCACAGATAATATTATTGTTCCTTGATGGCGTCTCTGGAAGAATTTGGTGCGGCTGAGAACAAGAGGGTTCTCCCTCGCCTCTTGCTCCGAGTAGGTTTCACACAAGTCCTTGACATGGGGGCGCTCTTTGAGGAGTGCGTAAAATAATCTTCTAGGCTTCCGGAAAAGTCATGAACCAGAAATATCCTTCTAACAGATTCAACCATCTATCTACAAGATTTGCATCTTATTTGGCCATCAAATATGGGGAATGTCAAAGTTTACTTGTACCTTAAAAGGAGTGGCAACTCCAGAGTGGCTTCTAGATGTCGCTGCACCGCCAAATTTAACTGGTTGAAGGATCTGGGTGAAGTTATTCATCATCGTGTTCCTTTGTTCCTCGAGGGCCTCCTCGAGAAACATTTTGATAGATCTCCTACTCCCTCATATTTAATTTCTTCCCCCATGGGCGGCCGATGGGTTTGTGAGGGTCGATCTTGCAAAGGTTCAATTAGATCGAGCCCCAACTCCTTAAACCCCAACCTCGTTGGGGATATGCAAAGAAAGATCGGTGAAATGAAATCGCATCACCGATACCATCATCCAGATTTATGTAGGAACACAATGGAATACAAAATACATAAACACAAAGATGGAAATAAGACTTCATTTCATTAATAACAAATGATTGAAATATGCTTACGTATTACAATGGAAATAAACTAGCTAGGGCGTTCGTAGCTTATCTCTAAGAAGAGATGCGAAAACTATGCTCATTCGCAAGAACAATATCATTACAATGAGGCTATAAAGGAATTTTTACAATAAACGGAATGTCAAAAGTCCTAGACATCCAAAAACCTAACCCTGAGATGAAGCTCAAAAAGTCATGTAATCTCGCTTTGGGTAAGTTGGTGCATCAACTTCCCTGGTTCGTAACTTTTGCATACGATCTCCATTTTAGGCGTATGATAGCTCATTGGAAAGATCTATCTGAGGCCTACAACGCTCGAGACAAAATAGCATGCAACATACCCAAAAAAACATCGTTTAGGGCCTCAAAATGGCCCCGAAAGTTCAGGACCCGAAAGAACTGCTAAAAATAGTAAACTGTGCGGAAACTGAAAAAACTGAAAGAAGCAATGGTGGGGGTCCAAGTGGAATAGGCGGGTGGCCACCAATATCCACCTGGATCAACACAATACCTACGTAAGTTCATAGCATCCTTTTCAGCGGTAGCTATTCCACTCTGTGCCATAACATCTGGTGGTAAGAGTTTCCAATGGGGAAATAATCAACAGAAAGATTCTGATGAGCTGAAGCGAAATATCAATCAAGCATCAACACTTGTATTGCCTAACTTGCATAAGCCCTTCAAATCGGAAACATATGTGAATGGATATGTTATGAGAGTGGTCTTAATGCAGGGAGGTAAGCCAATATGCTATCATTTTGAGATGTTTCATAGGAGAGTTCTAAACTACCCTACATATGATAAGGAACTCTATGTCCTTGTTCAAGCTATTAAAAAGTAGAAGCACTATCTGATGGGCAAAGAAACCATCATTCACACTAATCACCAACGAGTAATTGCAATATTTACAAACCTAAAATAAACTTCAACAAACTAGGCATTGCAAGTGAATAATTAGGCCTCTTTACTAGGGTAATAAAGAGAGTGTAGTGTTTGTATGTCCTATGATGTGGCAGGGCCTCTCCTGTTGGTGATAAGAGGCAATGTAAGCATTTCTTGATGTGGCTTTTCGTGTTGTAGTCTCTCCCTTTCCCCAATGACCTACCTAAAGGCGCTTATGGACCTACGACGATTTTGGAGTGCCACTTAAAGCTCTCCCTCCCTATCCTATGAGTGCCTCAAGGTTACGATGCCTATTCTACCGAGACGAGGTTATATCACCATTCCTAGCAAAGAGCAATTATATGAGACCAAGCAAGGATGTTTTCAAAGATTATTATTAATTTACGGTAAAATATTCGTTTTAAAAAATAACTTGGGTTTCCTTTAATTTGTTTGCTTTTCCGAGGATAGCACTGCGAATGCTAAGCCCGTGTTCCTTTAATTTGTTTGCTTTTCCGATTTCCGACGAAAGCATGGTGAGTACTCAGCCGGTATTAGTTAGACATCACTATCAACGTCGACTTCATGGAGGTGAAAAAGCACGCTGGTGAGTGGATGTCAGTTAGACGTCACTATCAACATCATGTATCATTTGATCAGATAATAAAATGAATGATTAGATGTAAAGCTGCAGATATTCGGAAATGAAATCTGAAGGCCATGTGTGTTGTTTCGATCGTGAGTTACATCCCTAACTCTTTCAATATCATTAAGCCTCGATCAAAACCCCAGGAGTTCCAACTTCCAGCGTCCTATGTGTCTAAACACAAACAGATAATTTGATTTTGACGTGCATAGCTGAAAAATCTCACAAAAAGGATTCAACTGGGTTTTGTGGTTATCCGAGGAAAATCCGAGGGTGCAGTCTCTAGAAATACCATGAAACCGTTGCTTCAACTCATGTTGGTTGATCATGGAGATAAAACGTTCGTTGTGGCGTTTGGATTTTTACATTGTTTCATCATTTCATCGCTCTTTCTTTCTGCTCTCCCCCTCTCCCACAGTGTAGTGGTAATGTTGTGTGGTGTGGAGTTCGTCTGTGTTTGTTGTGTGAATATGAATGTCAGTGCAGTGATGTCAGTGTGTCTCTATGCTCTCTGTGTGTTGTGTGGAGCGCTCCTTGTCTGTGCTTGTTTTTTGTTTTGTTTTGATTTGTGTGAATGTTTATGTTTGTATGTGCGTTTTGTTATGCGAGTGAGGGGAGAAAGCACATGAGGAGATCGACATTTGCAGTTAGACTTGCAGCACATGATGAGTTACGGTGAGATAATAAAATCGGAATTGATCAATGTGATTTGTTTGTTTGTTACCATGCATTCATTCTTTGCTTTCCTTTCTTCCATGTTCTGATTTGCAGGTTTTAGTTTGATGCATTAATTAATTAGTGTGAATTATCCATTGATGGGTAAAATTTGATGGGATGAGATATCTGATGTTAATTGTTAAATCTCGCAGGTGGAAGAAACGGAGGAGTTATTTGGTTCTGGCTGGCGGGCATTGGGAACAACATCTCTGTTATCATTGCAAGACGGAAGCTTCCATGGTGATGAGATCACCGGAGTGCAGGCATGGGAGAGCACACGTCCATCTCTTCATGCTAGCCCCAAATAAATATCGAAGATGATACATCTATTGGGTGTATCAAATTTGGCCAAAGGAGGGAAGAAAACCAAAAAGACCCTAACAGCTATAAATACAATTTTCCAAATCTGCATGTAGTAGTATGGAATTTGAGCGACCAAAATATATAACTGACAGATCAAGAAACGAGAGAAAGCTATATATATATATATATATATATATATGTTCTCAACATGATCACTCTGCCCAATCTTCCTCATGCAATGGAAATGGGCCTGAGAATGCTAGATTATGCAATGGGGCAGAAGAATCGAGAGTACAAGCCCGGTTTGATCTTTATTGAGTTGTCTCAATTTTTTATGAATTGAAATCATATACGATTAAAATCGATTCCACGAAACAATTTTGATCTTTACCTTAAAGAACATGTCCGGAAGAAAAAATGTAATTAAGGAATATGTCCTGTTCAGAATAACATACTAATGCCCCGATTTAATGAATAGTAAAGGTGACTAGTTCATTCATTCGAGAATCCAATCTGAACCGAGGCGATCAAATCGGACAGGGTTTTGAACGGACAAACGTACATCCGACGCGAAAGCCCAAGACTCCAACTGACTCTGTCAACAGGTAGGTTACATTTCTTCATTCTCAGTCTCCGTCTCCGTCTCCTTTCTTTTCTCTAGGATATTATTAATTCCGTACAAAGAAATTTTAGATCCGTATCAAATTTGTAAATTAGATCAGATATGTAAATTAATTAAATCAGAGCCAACCGATGTAATTGCTTTGGTGTGTTATTATTCCCATCCGTTAATGGAAATAGTTTTTTAGTTTATTTATTCTAGATCAGTAAATCAGATATGTAGATTAATTAATTCAGAGTAAATAGATGTCACTTTTTTAAAATTAAATCAGAATCAGATATGCAGATTTGGTTTGTAAATTAAATCAGAATCATATATGTAGATTAATGAGTTCAATACATGTCATTGTAATTGCTTTGGTGTGTTTTTCCTCTCATTTTATTTATATGTTTATTAGATAAAAAGGTTTTGGATTTATTTACAATGTTGTTTGTTAATATTATTTTAATAAAAAAAATAGATTAATTACTTCAGAGTTAATAGATGTAATTATAATTGTTTTGTTGTGTTTTTTTCTCTATTTATTTATTTAATTAAAAATAAAATTTTGAATTTATTTGCAAGGTTGTTTGTTAATAGTATTTTAAATATAAATTTGTGTAGTTATATTATTGTATACTATTAAAATTTCATTATATTTAATAATTTATTGGTGGTTTGTAAGGGAGTAATTTGTTCCTAATAATGGATGGAGTGTTCATTTAAAATATTAGAAGTTTCAAAATTTTATACACAGTTTATCTCCAAAAAACTCAAAAAACATTATAACTAATTGTCAAAACTTATACACTTTTGATTAAAATGACAATTTTAATTCTTAAATCCCAGAAAACTCAAACACCATTATGACTAACTATCAAAATCTACAAAACCTAAAATCACAAATTCAATTCTTAAATCCAAAAACTTAAACAACATTATAACTAACTGTCAAAACCTACACACAAAATAACAATTTCAATTTTTATTTAATTTTCAATAAATCACTAAAACTCCCTAACTAATTTATCATTAAAATTATCTATAATTAAATCATTTATAATCCACAACATCTAACTTTCAACCCATACATAATCTTAAAACCTAATAGTTAAGAACATGTGTTTCCTCTTAAGAGGTCACAAGTCCAAACATAACATATTTTATGCCCCGAATTTCGTAAAACATTAAAATTTTATTTATATTTATAAAACTAATGCTTAAAGTTTGTCTCATATCTTTTCTAAATATATTACTTTTGTTATTATGTATTCATTGTTGGGTATCATATCTAATATATATTTAACTTTTTTATTATATATTTACTTATATTTATGAAACTAATCTTAAAGCTTGTCTAGTATCTTTTCTAAATATATTTTGTTATTATGTATTCATTGCTTGTCTAATATCTTTTCTAAATATATTTTGTTATTATGTAAGGGGAATCAACCCCCCTCCCCCAAAAAACCTTGTACCTGTTGTATTGGTGTTTTGTGACTTGGGGAGCTCTAGGAAACATCCCCAAATTGTTGGGGACTTCATCGGGGACTTGGAGACTTGTTGGTCGTCCCCAAGACAATTTGGGCATATTTTAGGGACATTCTCAACAGATTTAAGAGATGTTTTGGACAAATTTCAATGATGTTCTTGGAAGATTTTGGGGGTATTATGAGCATGTATCTTTAGTTTTGACAATAGACATTGATAATTGGACAATATGATCATTTTCCCCATCCATTCTTTTTGTGTTACACTGGATCTAAATATGATGTACAAGTTGCAGCTCAAAACATGGGTTTTGTATGATGGGTTTCAATTTGGGTTTTTGGTGATTTAATTATTGTCTTTTTAGCAACAACATTATAAAAACAAATTCTCCATGCCAAAAAACCAAGAAATGCAACATTTCAAAGGGTTGATCCTTGTGGTTATTGCTCTTGTTCTCCTCATTTTTTGGGTCATCTTGGCTTTTACATATTGTACATGGGTTTCTAGGGTTCATTCAAGTTCAGTTCTTCCACCATCCCAACCTCAAGCATTGTAAAAACAATCAGATAGTAGCGAATCAGATTGGGTACAAAATGTTTGAATAAATTCCTATTCAATCACCTTCTTAATATGAAATATGAATCTAATCTCTTTACAAAACCAAAGTGATCCGGATTTATGAGCGGAACTAAATGAATAACAGACTAAATACAATAACATAGAGATATGGAGAACAACAACATATATCCGAACAATAACTTCTATTGAATAAATAAAATAGGTTGAAACTGTAAAACTACAGAATTGAAAACAACTTGCTCGAATGGTGGTAGCTATCTCTGAGAAGAGATGTGGTTGTTACGCACATCCGTCTGAGCATAATGATTACAATGAGGCTCCAGATGCCTTTTTATCATTACTCGTGAATTCCAAAACCCTAGACATCCAAAAACCTAACCTTAGGAGATGCACCACCAAAAGTTATGTGGGGCTTGATGGGTAAGTTGGTACCTCAACTTCCCAAGGTCGTAACTTTTGCATATGACCTCCGTTTTAGGCGCGTGATAGCCCATTGGAAAGGTCTTTTTGAGAACTACACATTATATTGTCAAACTCACACTCCGTCTACAATTTGACTGTGGAAAGCCAAAAAAACACTGTTTAGGGCGCTAAAACGACCCTGGAAGTACAGAAAGATGTACTGACATGAAAACTTCCAAAATAAGCTAGTTGGATTAGGTGGGCGACCACCAATATCCACCTGGAAGCTGTGTAGGGATTTAGACATGCCCATAAGTGTATAACCCACAATTACAAAGAATTACAAAATAACGTGTTGAACTAAAAATCTATCAAGAGGAGCCAGTTGGAATAGGTGGCTAGTCACCAATATCCACCTGGATCAATCCCCCCCCCTTAGGAAGAAATGGTATCCATTGTATTGAGTTCCCCCATTAGGTGAGGAAATTTCTGCTGAATTTGGCTCCGAGTGAGCCACTTGCCTTGGTGTAGGAGTTGCTCTGCCTCGACAACCCGATAATGTTGGATTCTCTGTTGGCGAGTGCCCTTGAACTGTGTGTCCACTATCTAATCAATGAATGCTTGTTCCATGCAGTCAGGGTTGAGCTCTGTTGGTATCAAATGTTCTACGATCTCCGAGGTGTTCAATAATGGTGGAAAATATGGCTGAAGGAGGTCCACATTGAACACTGGGTGCAAGACAAGGAAGGGGGGAGTGTTGAGCTCAAAAGCATTGTCACCCACAACCTTGGTGATAGTGTAAGGCCCATAGCGAAGTGGACAGAGTTTCCGATGGGGCCCTGTAAGATGTTCTTTCTGCAAATGTAACTAGACCTTGTCTCTCACCTGAAACTTGTGCGATACCTGGTGTTGATCACGATGCTGCTTGTACTTAGCATTGGCTTTCTACAAAATCTCCTGGACATGTTGGAGGATGTGTTGAATCTGCTCAATGAATTTGGTGGCTTTGTTGGCCTCGGAATGAACATGGGAAGAATATGTTTGTGTGGGTGCAAGAGGTAGTGCAACATCAATGGGACCCAAGGGTTGGAATCTCAACCCCACCTGAAAGGGGCTATGGCCAGTGGAGCTATGGAGAGCCATGTTGTAGTTGTGTTGAACATAGGGAAGACTCTCATCCCATGTACGAAGATGCTTAGAGTTATACATGCGCAGGATGTGCACATCCATCCGATTGACGACCTTTGTTTGGCCATTGGTTTGAGGGTGGAAGGTAGTGGATTTAGTGAGCTTGGTGTCCAATAGTGACCAAAGACTTGACCAAAATGTGATGAGGAAAATGTTTTATTGATCGGATATGATGGTATGTGGTATCCCAAAATGGACCCACACTCGTTCGAAGAAGAGATTGACAGTATCTGCCGCTATGATGCTCTTCTTGCAGGTGTGAGAATGATCATCTTTGAAACCCGATCAACCACCACAAATACGCAATCATTGCCTTGCTTAGTGGACGAAAGATAGACATGTAATCCATTGAGATGGATTCCTAAGGCCTCTCGGGAGTAGGAAGAGGGGTGTATAGGCCTTGCTTCTTGACAGGAATATCATTCATGATGGGAGGAAGAATACATACACATTATAGAAGAATGGTAGAACACGCATGTTGTTTCCAATAGAGGAGAAGAAAGTGAAAGGGGAAGCCAACACAAGCATACTTCTCATGAGTGGGAAGGAACTCCTGAGAGAAGTCAAAGAAAAACAGGAGATGCGGTTCGTTATGGTGAGGAAACCCATAGTTATCCTTACGACACTTCAATGGAGGATTTTCCTGAAGAAATTCAGGAATTGTTGGATAATTTGCTGACATAGTGGTGGATGAGCTGCCTAACCCATTGTCACCCATCAGAAGTATCAGTCATCATATCGACCTGATACCAGGAGCAAGTATTCCAAACAAAGCGGAATACAAATTGACACCTCGAGAGAAGGAGGAGGTGAAGAACCAAGTCCAGGAACTGTTAGACAAGGCTTTGGTCAAAGAGAGCTTGTGTCCATGCATAGTACCAACTGTGTTGAGTCCAAAGAAGGATTGAGGATGGAGAATGTGTACAGACTCAAGAGCCATTAACAAGATCACTATCAGGTATAGATTTCCTTTACCAAGAATGGATGATTTAATAGACTGTTTAAGTGGAGCGAATTTATTTTCTAAAATAGATTTGAAAAGTGGATATCACCAGATTAGAATGAGAGAAGGCGATGAGTGGAAAAAAGCCTTTAAGACAAATGAAGGTTTGTATGAGTGGCTTGTTATGCCATTTGGCTTAACAAATGCCCCGAGTACTTTTATGAGATTGATGAATGAAATACTGAAATATTTCATTGGCAAGTTTGTGGTCGTGTATCTAGATGATATATTGATCTTTAGTAGGACTAAAGAGGAGCATTTGAGACACCTGACACTAGTGATGAGGAGACTACAACAGGAGAAGTTGTTGATAAATTTGAAGACGTCCTCTTTTATGAAGACATAACTTATTTACTTGGGTTTTGTGATCTCTTCAAATGAACTGAAGATAGATCCAGAGAAGGTGAACACAATCAAAGAATGGTCGTCACCAAAGAGTATGTTTGAGGTAAGGAGCTTCTATGGAAAAGAGAAGCCAGAGTTTGAAGAATGAAAAGAGAAGGAACCGCAGAACGTTGCAGCTATGGAGAAGTTCAAAGACGTTGACATCAATGCCATGAGTATCATAGTGGATTCTATAAAAGACCACCTGGTACCCTACATCTCCCATCTTGACTCATCAAAGAAGATGTACGATGCCCTAACAAATCTCTTCTCAGTCAGAAACATTGGACAAGTTATGAGTCTGAAGAATAAGCTCTGTGACATGAAGATGAATGAGGATGACAACATAACATCATACTTTGTAAGGATCTCCCAGTTAAGAGATAAACTACAAGCTATTGAAGAGATCACTTCAGAGAAGGAATTAGTGAACATAGTACTCAATGGTCTTCCCAAGACATGGGATGCATTTGCCGCAAGCATGAACATAAGGAAGGAGTATCCGACATTTGAAGAACTTTGGACTTGCTGTGCTCAAGAAGAATCAAGGATCAATGCAAAAGAGAAACCCCAAAAGAAGTACGACAATCAAGCTTTCACAGTAAGATTCAAGAACTTCAGGAAAAAAAGGAAGTTTGGTTCAAGGAGGAAGCCAAATCAAAAGAAAGACATTTCAGAAGTGCAATGCTTCAACTGTCGAAAGTATTGTCACTACAAGAATCATTGTCCTGAGCTAAAGAAAAGGAAGGAGAAACATGAAGCATCAATTACCGAAGAAAAGGAACCTACAAAGAAGACTAAGCAGGATGGAAGAGACTTCTTCTTCTAAAAGGTAACAACACTCTTCTTATTTCTTGTACATATCTTGTTTGCATCGTCTCTGTACATAT
>SNQJ01S0073691.1:107506-118422 GCA_010110895.2 Picea sitchensis
AGCAGCCATGAAAGACAATATGTGTTCAGTTCAACCGCAGAAGAAGACTTCTTTGAAAAAAAGCCTTAAAGTATTCTTGGTTGTCCATCTAGATCCGTGATCCTATGATGAAAAGAAGAAGTGGAATCTCTAGGGCATGGAATCTATAAGAAAATCCATGGACCTAAGAGCTAAAGAAAAACATGAAGAAGAACATGAGGATTCCAAGAAAGAAAGAGGAACCAAAACAACCAGTCATTGTATCAAGAATCACAAGATTACCAGCCTGATATGAACTCACCAAAAAGCAATCAAGCAGAAGAACTGAAAGTCGTGATGAAGAACAGTGTATGGAAGACTTATGAATGAAAGCATTGTGAGATCTAGAACTAGAGGTTCTCCCAGATGGAGGGAAAAGACTATGATGATTACTGGTTCCAGTAAACCAGACTTATCTCTACATAAGTCATTATATCATCCGCAACATCCATGAGTTGGAGTTCTACATCAGATGAATGCAAAGAATGTTGTACAGAGAAATTGAATAAAGAGCATATGAAAAGCAATCTCAAGACTTTGAAACATACCAGAAAGAGACTCTTGTATGAAGATAGAAGAATATAACTTGGTGGATAACCTCCAGTGCATAACGGAAGCGTGGTGAAGATTTCCTATAAAGATGACTACTCAGTAGATCAGATCTCATGATAACAGAAGAAGTGCCACATAGATATGTTCCATCTTTCCAACTATGATATACTCTATTGTTCAGTTCTACATGAAGCCTTCACAGTGTTCCAGACTAAAGTACATTTGAAATCAAGCATTACATTATCCATGATGAAGTCTAGAAAGGAGAAAATGATTCTCCAATACATATCTCCACAGATGAGCAGACAAGTAGACATTTTGTTAAAACTTCTATCCAAGATGAAAGAGTTTGCGTACTCAAGCTAGATCTCGTGGAAACAACTTCCTTCTTATTGGAAAAGGAAGAAATGACTCTCCAAGTTAAGAGGGAGCACTGAAAACATTATTGAAGACATTCATCTTTAAAAATTGAAAAATAGTCCATCTTGAACAAATGCTTTCCTGTTCGGAAAGTGGATTGAGACTTCTGACGGATAGTCACTTTCCATTGTGGTTAACATGGGAAGTAGTCTGATTGTTGATGTATCTTAGACAATGACTTCCCATTGTGGTTAACATGGGGAGTGGTCTAGGGCAGTCTCTTTTCTTGAGGGTTACTCAAGAAGATCGGCCTGCCTCACCGAACAACGATTTCTCATTGTGGTTAACACGAGGAATGGTTCATTTTGGAGGTTGATGCAGGACAGTCTTTTCCTCTTGTGGTTAACAGAGGAAATGGTCCGGACAGACATTCCTTAGGGTTTATACATTCTCTCCAGGGCGCACTTTGATTAGTGTAGGAGGAATTGCCTAGGGTGGGGAATGGTCCACGCTCAGTAATCAGGGACAAACATTCCTTAGGGTTTATACATTCTCTCTAGGGTGCACTTTGATTAGTGTAGGAGGAATGGCCCAGGGTGGGGAATGGTCCAGACTCAACATTCCTTAGGGTTATACATTCTCTCCAGGGTGCACTTTGATTAGTGTAGGAAGAATGGCCTAGGGTGGGGAATGGTCCATGTTCAAAAGACAGGATAGTTATTCTTCCTCGCTTGAGAAGAATAGTCCAGATATCTCGTTATCCTACTCTGAGGTAGATATTCTTTCATAACTCACAGATGTGAATGAAATATTGGCCCAGATAATTCAATTTATATCATAACATTGTTTCTGTGCAGGTTGTTATCAGATGTTTGTTATGAAGACTATATGACAGTAGATGTAGACTACTGTGGTGGATATGTTCCACTATTCTTGAGGCAAATATTCTTTTAGAGCTCACAGATTTGAGTGAAAGATTGGCCCAGATGATTCAGTTTATATCATAACATTGTTTCTATCCAGGTTGCTATCAGATTTTTGTTATGGAGACTGTATGACAATAGATGAAGACTATTGTGGTGGATATGTTCCACTATTCATGACTATACGTTGTTGATCAAGTACTTGTGTGTTACTTGGTGTCGTAGTGAACCACTAGATTGTAGTTATGTACTACTATGGATAGACATAGTTGTGTTCTATTTTTATTCTAATTGCCTTGAAGACTATCAACAGTTTATTGGAGACGAATGATGAACAGAGATTTTTCTAGACGAAAAATAGTTCAGAGCATTTACTCTTCTAGATTATAAGAATGACTCTTGTATCACTCTATGGTGTGAGTGACTTATCCAACATCATGTCTAATTAATCAGATGAAGTATGGTTTTGAGAGATGATGCGGCTGATGGTGATGGTGATACTCATGATCTAGTCATGAGATAGTCTAGACGACTATATTGATGCTACTAGGCAAATGGTATGTTTTTGTGCTCAAGACCATTACCTGTAATACCTCCCTAGCTAGGAGGGAGTGTTAATATTATGGTAGCTACGGGAGGTATTTACCTCCACGTGTGAACCTGACGAGAATAGAAGACTCTGGAAAGCAAGAGAAAACCCTAATGAGTTGGACAATAACCCTAGAAATCTTGTCGGCTCAAGAAGATAATTTATATTAGGTTATTAAGTCTCCAAGAGAAGAAGTCGGCCAGCAATAATAATAATATACTGAACAGACACGTATCCAGAAGGAGAAGTCAGCCCCAACAAATCTAGCAGAACCAGTATAAATATAGGGCGTCAGTTCTCATTTGACACATCTCAGAATTGCAGACAACAACTAGTGCGCACTGCAGTTCCTAGTTTGGTGCGCACGTGTGGAGGAGAGTTGCAGGTGCAGCTGCTACAACAACCAATTTCAGTGTTGGCTTGGACTATCTCTTGGCTAGGGTTTGGACTATCTGATCAACTATTGTTGGTGTGCTATCCTTGGAGGAAGATGCACTACACCTTGTTTGGCTATCTAGCCTAGGGTTTGCTTCCGGAGTAATTCTCAGTCAAGGTTAAGGTGCTCGGAGGGTGGCTTAGGCCTATGGTTGGGTGACAAGGGTATCGTCAATGGTAAAACGAGCACACAATCTTCTATATTCTAACAGAACCTCTAGTAAAACCAAGAATATTTGACTTCCTAGCTTCAAGCATATTTCGTTCAATCCTCAAAGTTGTTTCTTGTGCTGCCTACAAATTTTGAGGGTCTTTATTCCGTAATGCATATCTCATTTATCCCTCAAAATCTTCTATATAATAAATCAATATGGCAGTAGCAGGGGGCTTGACATATTGATGAAGGCTCTTCACCAAGTTATTAAATTTATCATTGAACTCTACCACTGTTTCATTTTCCTTTTTATGGTTGGTGGTGAGTGCACCCAACTGAAACCTATGTTCTTTCTGATCAACCCATATTTTTCTAAATTCGTCTTGTTGACCGCCTCTTCAACTAGGGAGTCAACTCCATGTAGCATGAAGATATGCATCAACAGATGCAAACATGTCAAAGACTTTTTGGTTCTACAGGGAAAATGTTTTGCTCCAACACACAGTTTTGTAAGCGGGATTACCGCACCCCTACGCGGGTTTATAATGTAATAGGTCTACATGGATAATGTTAGGTCAGTTTCCTTGGGGTTTCTTCATTAGGAAAGTTCCTTTCGCTGAGTTTTTTTTATCCTCAGGAGGTTAATGTGGCCTAACCAACCGAGTTAATCTCCCTTGAGTTTTTCACTCCCACCCAATAAATCCTCCAAAGTGGTGAAAGGTGTTCTAATGAAGTCATTCCTAGGTAGCTAGTGTTTAGGAATGTTGTAAATGACCATGTAAGACATCACACAAAATTTCGCGAAATTCCGTCAAGTTTAGCCAGGTTTTTTTAAGTTTCTGAATTAATTAATTAATTAATTCTGGGTATTTAATGTAAAACTTAGGTCCGGGATTTTTGATAGGGGTATTTGTACTCAAAATAAAGCTAATGAGACCCCCTACACTCGTGGACCAAGTTTCAACTCAGTCAAACAAGTTTTGCTAGGTTGTTTGTCCACTTTAGGAGTTTTTCGAAAAATGACAGTTTTAATTGCCAAGCCCAGAACATAGGAAAATGTAAATTTTGTAATAATGGACCAAATCAGGTAAAGTAAGTGTGATTTTAATGAGGGAGACCCCACCATACCTTTCCTAAACCTTTATCTACCCTTTACCCACTCATTCATTTAAGTTTTAATTTATTTCCCTTTTAAAACCTACGTAACCCATTTGGGAATGCGTCCCCACCCACACATTTACTTAGTAAAATTGCTTGATTATTGGTTGAGGGCCCCTCCTCGTGAGGTGCACCCTCCCTTCTTACCCATCCACCTCATCTAAAAGTGTGGACTCCACACTCATCACTCTTTCCTCAACCTCACGTGTTCCTCACATTTTTCCTGTAGACGTCACACACTTCCTCTTTAAAGCATGTAAATTTCAAACTTTAAATTGCAATTTTGCTTTGAGTTAATACGTGGGTCCCCTCTCCACCAATCGCTTGTCATGTAGGAGTATGCCAACACATTCCCAACACATGTCCTCTTTACCTCACGTACTCACTCCTTAGCTCACGCATTCTCTCACGTAGGCTTGGATTTGTCACTTATATTTTGAATCTTACCTTTTGAATGAGACGTGGGTCCCTTTCCTTTCACCCATATGCCTTCCCTTTTCCATCCATGTCACCCAAGAGTGTGATACACTCACTCCCCCACATTCCAAGTCAAGATCTCACATTCCTCTTTTGACACTCACGCTCATTTTGGTAACACACGCTTTCAATCTTGGAATGAGATGGAAACATCTCATTTGAAAGTAGAAACCTCAATCAAAAGATGGAATTTTCCTTGGATGAGAGCATGGACCTCCCCTCTTAGCCAATATGCCTCTCTCAAGTGGCCACTTCACTCTCCACTTCACTTTCTTGCCATTTCCCCTCATCCTAAAAGCCATGCATCTCATTGGTTTGTTTTTCCTTTGAATTGTCTTCACCTTTGGATCTTTGACACTTGTCAATGATCCAAGAGGGGTCTCTAGGTCTCCCAAGGATATATAAGAAACCCCTCACTCCCTCATTTGACATCATTTTTCACAGTATTGTTATGCTACCAAATTCTTCCCATCTCTCTCTCTCTCTCATTACTTTCACATTGCTTCATTGGTTTTGGTTCTTGAAGAGCTTGTAGCAGCATTGATGCTGCAACCTCTTCCCATTTAATAATACATAAACTGCTTTGGAGGATACTGTGGCGTTCAAGATTAATCTGGATTTGCCACTCATTGTGAGGTGATATCATTCTGAATCTTTATGTGTTTTGGTAAATAGTTGCTCAAGTAAATTAGTTTACTAGGCTAGGTGAGGCAATAGTGTAGTTGCCCATCTATATATTTTGTGCATGCTTATATAATAGAAACTATGTTGTATTGTCTATGCATGCAATATATTATCTGTTGTTCCATCTCACTTCTGGTTTAAGTTTTGCAGATCACCTCTATGAAGTTGTTGGGATAGCTTCAAGGATGAATGCACCCTCATCTTCGCTTACACTTCACTAGCGTTCTCTATCCCTCTTCCTCATTCTTTCAGATTCAGTTTTTGGTATCTAACATGCTTATATTGGTCACTTAATCAATACAATTTTTCGGTTTTTGTATGCACGAAATTTCTGCTTAAAAACAAAATTTTTATAACTTTGTTGAGTGTGTTGTAGCTCAAATCAAAAAGCAATAGTTTGCTGATTTTTGCAAGTTCTTACCAGGATAAGAGGGCATGCTGCCCAATTCCATGCACAACACACCCTCAAACAACTCCTCTCATTGTGGTAACGGTTTCTCATCTTTCTTTCTACTCTAAAATACTGTAAACGCAAGCCCGAAGGAGTTGTACCCAAGCGGCTTGCTCTCCTTTCCTTCAATCTTTACTTTGCAAGCTTAGCTAGATTAGTCGTGATTTCTACATGCATGTTTAACTAAAATAATCTAGAGTAGATCTCACACTTAATTGCTAGATTAGAGCCCATGGAGGCATCACAATTAATTGCTAGATTAGAGCCCATGGAGGCATAGTTGGTCTTTTTCTTCGTGGAAGTTGATATTTTCTTTCGTGATTTACTTTGCATGCATGTCATTTTCTGTTGCAGCATTTTATCTTAACACATGCGTGCAAACATCGATATCTTAAAGGGCTCAATTAATCAATCTTTTACAATTCTGCAAGTTAGTTTTAGTTATTACACTTCACATGTGCAATCTAGTAAACTTAGAACTAAATCGTTAATTCTGGTTTGGGTCCCCAAGGCCTTTTCCGAAAACTAAATTTTAACTTGCAATACATTTGTTTGAAGGCATCAGCCTTCTTATCTTTCAGTTTCAGTATTTTGGCAATCCTTTATTGAGCAAGCTACAAGCACTCAATCACACTTCACAATATTTAGCTCGTAGGTCTAAAATAAACTAATTAGACTTAATAGGACACCATAACTCGCCATCTCCACCATTTAAAAACTAGGGTTTTGAGGAAAGCCACAGAAAGTTTTCCCGAGTACTCAGCCTTAGGGTTGACCTGTGAAGCTAGGGTAGGCCTCGTTGCCTCACTTCTTGAGCATCCAACAACCACTTTGTAATAGGGGGAGGAGAGTTTTGGGTTGACACCTAGATAGGGCTAAAATTAATCTCACACTTAATCACTTTATTTAATCTTCAAACTACAATATCAGTAATACAGTTACACACTTGCAAGCTCACTGATCTCACTGTCTTTCAATTTACATTCATATGCAAGTTAATTTATCTGTTGTAGAATAAACATTTAAGTGGTTATATTTTTGTCATCTGGAACATACTTTGCATTTTCAAGCTTTCATCTATTTTGTTCCTGTATTTATGGTGTGATCCTTCAAGAAGCGCGCATCCACCTGGAGGCATTCTCTTGACTGGGTCTTGAGTGATTTGTGTCTCTTGACCATTGAAAAGCAGTCCAACAGAACTCTATCTATTGTGAGCATGCTTGGCCTCATGTGTTGATGATTGTTTTATCTTGAGTATCTTTAATTCCTGCACATGCGAGTAAAATTGTTAGTATATTGTATATGTCGTATCTAGTCTTAATCTGTATATCTGATATATTCTTTGTGTCTAGTTATATCTATCTTGTTGTAATATAGTAATACTTTGTAACTTGTAATTATCTTGTAACTAACATCCCCCTAACTTAGTTGACCCCATTGCCCAATCTTAGGCACTAGTCTTAGTTGCCCTAGGAAAAGGTCTGACTGTCATACTTAGATAGTTGCATCTTGCATGTGCTGATTGACATCATAGGCTATATTCCCCCTGATCTTCTAACCAATTAAAACCAACTCCTAGAACATTAAATTCTTAATCTCATCTAGTAACTAGGGTCTACCCCTCTTGGCTTTCCTAGGAGTTAGCCTAGACGAAAGAGGTTCAATTCAAAGTGATAGCATGGACTTTGAACCTAGGCATTGTGCCTCCAAGGACACACTAAGTGAGCAGGACTTAACTCACGTTTGTAAGTGTGTATAAGGACGACAACACATCCAAAATTGCATTCAGGTTGCTAAAATTATTGGCAGGAAAATCTTCAAATCAGTCAGCAGCGCTTCCTTCTAATGAATATACAAAAAGGGTCATCTTTACATCTTCTTCATTATGACCTTGACAATCCTTGTCAACACATCGATGGAAACTCGTGATGTGAGCACTGACACTTATAGCATTGTTCCCATGGAAGATAGGTAATTTATCAATAGCTTTCTTGGGAACATCATGAGGGGAACCCTGGATGGCTGCAAAGTTCAAAGGACTAAAAAAGGTGGCCATTAGAATGTTAGGGTTATTAATGGAAATTATTAACAGTTGGTTGATTATTAGTTTGGAACAGTATTGGATATCGTTGAGTGCTTCCTCCCTAAGACTTTCAAGTAGGCTCCTAGGAGCTAAGCGGTTTAATATCCTCCTATAAACTTATTCAGGCTTAGGATAAGAATAAAGCACTCCTTGAGAATTGCTCCTAGTAGTATACTTGCTAGATTTTTTCAATGGAGGCGCCACTTAGATAGGAATCACATAAAGCTAACCAAATTTAGGTTCAAAGAATTTTAAGGGCTAAAAGATTTTATTATTTAGTTCTTAAAAGTTAAGTTAAGTCGTTAGGACCAAGGATAAATGACTTATCCTCGGCAACGGCGCCAAATATGTTGTCGTCCTTATACACACTTGCAAACGTGAGCTAAGTCTGGATCACTTAGTGTGTCCTTGGAGGCACAATGCCTAGGTTCACAACCCACACTGTCACTTTGATCAGAACCTCTTTCGCCTAGGCTTCCTCCTAGGGATGCTAAAGGGGGTAGACCTTAGTTACTAGATGTGTTAGAGTTTAGGTTCTAGGAGTTAATTTTAATTTGTTACGGTTAGGGGGGATCTATTCCTAATATGCTAAGGAAACCATGCAAGATGCAAGGGTTAGCATGAAAAGCAAGCCTTCTCCCTAGGTCAACTAAGACTATTGCCTAGAAATTGGGCAAGGGGTTAACTATGTTCAAGGGTGGTTCTTTACAAAAGAATACAAAATTACTTATAAGTTTACACAGAATAAATTAAACTAATGAAAGAATACCATATACAATTACTCACAATTAAAGAATGCTAGAGTAAAAATTATACAAAGCAAGCTAACCACGTTTTACTTCTATGTGTGCAAGATATCAAAGACCAAAGCATTATATCACATCACCACATATTCAATAGATCATCATCAACATATCATTATCATCATGAGCAAGGTCAATAACAACTTAAGAAGATTTATAATACTTAACACAAATGTTGTTAAGGTTATCAAAGATGATCCACACTCTTGATTATTAAACCCCCCAAGTATTTTATTAGGTTTGGTCTAGGGTTTAATTATTAGGTTTTTCTTAAGATTTATCAAGTTTTAATTAGCTTTCACCAAAGCCTCCTCCTCCTCCTATTGTCAAATAACTACTGGATGCTCAAGATAGTATGGCAACGAGGCCAACCCTAGCAGAACCAGTCAGCCCAAAACAAGAGTACTTCTCGGAGAGGACACACACCTGGTGCGCCACGGAGCAGTCCCCTGCCACTACCCTCCGTTGTTTTCCTGAAGCCCCATTTTAGATGGTGAAGATAGTGGTCTAACGTACCCTAAATAGTCTATTAAGTATATATGTTGATTAGGTAGATTTTTAGGTGATTATTAGAGTGTTTAGAAGATTTTAAGGCACTTTTTAGGTGCAATTTAGTGATATGGACGAAACTTAAATTAGTTTTTAGTGTGTTGTCTTGAGCTTAAGCAATTGAGTTCATGAACACATGAGAAGCAAACAAGATGGCTGAAAAATAAAGACTATCACATGCACAATAAGAGCTTGCTATGAAACAAGAGCATTAGGGCAAGAACAACTTGCCTTCAAGAGATAGAAAGAAAATTTAATTGTGTTTGCCTACTTAACCATTCAACACATTTCAAGCCCAAGCAAATGGCTTTCAATATATATAAGAAAAATAGACTAATGAACCAATTACTTGTTAAGAACTTTAGAGATTTTAAGCATTAAGATCTAAACCATGTGCATAAAGGAAGATAACAAGCTTGAAATGAAACTAAGCAATATCTAGTTAGGTTACTTAAGTGTGTTGCCCAATAGGCTTAAGATTTGGATATAGATCTAGAACATAAGCAATTTAAAACATTAGAACATAGATCACATCACATCATATCATATCATCAAGCATTAACACTTAGCCTTGCCTATTGGGGTATTCCTCTCCCAACTAGGTAGGTGATTAGATTAGGGTTTTGCTTAGTTAGGTTAATTTCTTTGAGATCTTAGCAATTAGGGAAAACCATGAAAGAAGAGCAAGAGAGATAAACTAAGCTACAAACTAAGCTACCAAGCAAGCAAGAAAACCCCACGACCTAGGTTGGGGAGGTGCCCTCACCTCCAAAACCTCACGGCCAAGCTAAGAAAGGCTTAAAAAATGGAAAAAGAATGAAACCCTAGCTAGAGTTACACTACCCAAGAGCTCATACAAGAGGAGGGTCGTACCACTTCTTCCTCTAAGAATGTGAGCTACCACAAGCAATCAAAAAAGGACAAAAACGTACCAAAAAGGAAGGAGTTGCAAGTTAGGATTGAGAGATAGCTACCAAATCCCCAAGAGGGCCTTCTAGTGTTGTGTGCTTCTCCTTTGGGCAGCCAAAATTCTCTCAACCAAATTTGATATACCTGCAAAATCAGCAAGCTTTGCTTACTAGAATGGCTACACACAACCAAAAAAAGATTAAGGAAAACCCTTGCCTTTTAGGGCAAGAACTTTCCACCAAAAAAGAGAATGTATTTGATTAAATTGACCTACTTAGACAATCATATGCTAACTGAAAATGGAATGGGTGCAAAGCAATGGTAGAGGAAGAGTAATAGGGTTAGAGAAATGGAGTATGTGAAAGCTTCAAGTGACCCTTCTCCTTGAAGGAGTTCCCAATGAAACCCCAGAAGTAAACCTGCAAGATTTCTTCAAGTAACATGCATACAATAGACAATATGTTGATGTATTGAAAAAAAATGACACTTCTATTTTATTTAACACATCAAGATAGATAAACCCAATAAGCATACGCCTTAGTAGATCTACTTAGATAACACTTTACCTAAGATCTAGTGTTGCAAGCATATAAAGAAAACCATTACAATGTTACCTCCTGTTATCCCTGATATCTAGGGATAACTAGGAGATCATGTCTCGAGGCCCACATGGTCCTAGACATGGAGTACCGAGAGCAGGAGCGACTTGAGCATGGCCCTGGAGGGCCCATCTTTCTTCTTCTCAGCCAACTTTGTCCTGTCAGCAGTACC